>JAPDSC010094266.1:90300-100740 GCA_026290005.1 Latrodectus geometricus | reverse complement strand
AAAAAAAAGAAAAAACACTGTACAAATGAAATAGAAGAGATGAAAAGATTTAATACATTTCATTTTCCACAAAGAGCAGAGGGAGTGAGAAAGAGTCAAATTTTAAAATTCTCTAACACTAACATTTTTTTCTTCTTCTTCCGCTTCTGACATCTTATACCATCTTCTCCTTTTCCAAGTCAAAGAGTTTCTCCTTTTTGACAACTTAATGCAAAAGAGGGAAAATCGACAGAGCAAGCTTTCCTCTCCAATAACCGAATCAATTTCAACCGAACAGTCGTCCCTCCTCCCCTTCACCTCCCGGCTTCACTCGGCGAAAGTTGGCGGATGTCGCCAAAATTTGGCGAAAATGAAAAATGGCGGCGTGCGGGAATATCAGAAAAGTTACGTCGTGTGTTTGTGTGTATGGCAAAGAAGATATGGGTGTGACCAACTTTCCCATGGGGGTGGAGGGGTTGATTTCAAAGGTGGAAAAGGGTGGGAGTTGAATCCAGAAAAGCGAGAGATAGAGAGAAAATAGGTTTCACGTGATCAATATCTGAAGTGACGCTTGAAGAGCTAGCCGTTAGGTCGTTAGCAACGGTTTGCTAGTAAGATAGGAAAAATGAAAAAGTTGGCGATGGATTTCAAAGTTTGAACTAACTTTCGGAATGGTCAGTAATAGTAAATTCGATTCGCAAAATCCCAAGACGTAACTTTGTATAAATTTAAGCTCACTCGTTTTTCGGACTTTTCTTACGGTAGTAGTGACAAAACCCTTCTTTTCAACGACTTTTTCCGTCTAAAATTTTTAGAAGGTTGGAATTTTTTTCTAGAATAATATTCATCACATCAAACGAATTATCGCTATTGATAGAAATGTTTTGTAATAAGACATTTTTAAAAAATTAATAAAAAATTTATTTTAAGAAGTCTTCAGTCTTATAAATATTTGCCCAAAATACGACAGAAGTTAATAATTGTAAATATTTATTTTTACTTATGACTGTGAAAGTCATAATAATTTTCCAATTAAATAATATTCATTGATAAGATTTCATATTATATTCTTGAAGGTGTAGGCGGTATTTGAAACTATTATTCATTAGGGAAAAAGAAAAAAACGAATAATTTTTTAAAAAATGTCATATTTAAATTAATTAGTTATTTTATTTTAAATCTGGAATAATTTATAAAATAGCAACGTAAAATATCTTAAATAAATTATTTAAAATTAATAAATATTTAAAATAATAAGTAAAATACGTTAATAACATTAGGATGGAATAGCACTTTTAATTAAAAAATTTTTAAATTGCTTTTAAGTTTATGACTGGGGTTTCTTAAGATTATTATTCAATTTTAAATAAACAGTTCTGTATAAAATCTGCTGTCAAGTAATTATTTTTTCAAAACTAATGAATGATTTTAGCTCTAAGTCATAATATTTAGTATAATAAATTTATAAATAAATTAAAAGAAATAAATTATATTTAACATAACCCAATAAAAATAATAGCTAAAACAAATGAATAATTAGTTTTTGATTATTGAAAGTTTATACCAGTATCTGCAACATTGAAACCGTGGTGTTGCCAATCAATCGATAAACAATAAGAATAGTAAAATTATGCAGTAAGAATAGTAAGAAACAGGTTGGCATGTAATATTTTTGAAATATTTTTCTATTTTACAGAAATATTTTACAATGATACTAAGGCTGTTTCATTTCAAGCGATTAATTTGAAGAAAAATTTAAAGTGCTTTTGCGAATTTAAACATGTGAATATCAAACTAACACCTTAATACGTTTCACAGTTTTAAGAATTTTTAACTATATTTGTTTTCTTTTTTAGGAATTAACGGAGAATACACTAATAAAATAGAGAAGATTAGAGAACTGAAGACTGCATTATTTAAAGAGTATTTCTCAAATAAATAAAATTATTTTTATAATGAACTAAACCTATCGTTTTAGAAAATTATGTGCATTGTTTGTGAATATTTATTAAGAAACTGTTTTCTTTTTTTTTTACACCATAACATTTAATTTTTCGCAAATATAATAAAATAATTAATTTAAAATTATCATATAAAAATCAACTAAACCTATCATTTAAGAAAATTATGTGCGTTATTTTTGAATATTTATTTTCTTTTTTTTTACAGCATGACATTTAAAAATTTACTTTTTAGGAAGTATAACAAAATAATTAATTTAAAATTATTTAAGAATAAATTAAATTATTATAATAATGAACTAAACCGATCATTTAAGAAAATTATGGGCATTGTTTTTGAACATTTATTGTTTTCTTTTTTTTACTTCATGGCATTTAATCATTTATTTTTTTGTAAGTATAATAAAATAATTAATTTGAACTTTTAATTTTATTTAAAAAAATCATGATAGATACTTTCAAGATATACAAGTAAATTTAAAATATTAAATAGGTATCTGAGATTTTCAGATTCCTTGTATTTATTATTTTTTCACTCTGTAAGCAAAATCAGTATTTATATTCAAATTATTTATTTATATAATAAAAAAATGTTTTGAATTGAATAAAATATTTTTACCTTGAGATTTCAAAAGTTCCCACTTTGAATTCAACTATTCTTTTGAGCAAGATTTATTTATTGTAAAATCAATAAATTGTGATCAAATATCTAAAATTATAAAAATTACAAAATGTAAACATGATAAATCAAGATAAGTCTTTTGTATACTGAGTGAAAAAATAATAAATACATGAAGTCTGAAAATTCAAGTATTAATATGATAAATTAGCTGTACTGTATGGAAATAAATTATTTAATTAATAAAAATATTAAAAATGAGTAAATAAATATTTTTAATGTTAATCGAAATCTAAATTTTAATATAGCTACAGTTTTAATTATAATTAAAATGTACAATAATACAATATTATCACTATCTTATACATAAATTTGTACGAACATTTTCATATGCCTTAGTCAATAAAAGAAATTTGATGTAAAATAAAAAAATTAACAATAAAACTGCTACAATTCGCATTACGAAAAATCTTAACAATTCATTATTTCAAAGTATCAAATATCTACAATGCAAATAAATTAATTTATGCCATTGTATCATATTTCTTAAAATAGAAATTGCTTTTTCCAGTGATTTTGTTACAGGGTTGATTCTAAAGAAAACAAGTCTCGCTATAGGGTAAAAAAAAATTTCTTTTTGTGATTCACTTCAAATAATGCAGTAAAAAAAGAAATAAAATGACGAATGGAGAAAAGTTAGTTTTTCCTTACGAAAGAATGTCTTAAGGTGAAACAACATTAACAGTATTTGATGAAGAAATCTTTTTTCTTTAATAGGGATTTATATCTGAAGATAGTATGTAAATTAATCACAAAGAAATGTTTTGTATTATATGCAAAGAAATGTTTTACATCTATTAATGCTGGTTGATGTTTTTTATTTACAAAAAAAAGAAAACTTTTCTGATTTTAATAAAAGCAAACTTTAATTTTGTCTTAAATTCTTGAAGAAAATTCTAGAAAAAAGATTATAGAATCTTTGATAGAAAATGTAAACAGAAGGAAAAAAAAATTATAAGTTACCTTATGTAAAACAGGAATTTTAATATCCTAGTTGTTTGAAAATTTACAGGCTAAAAATTTATTACGCCTATTTTATTTTATTATTTGACTTTTAAAGTTTGTGATAAAAAATATTTCTGCTTAATTTTCAGAAAATTTCTTTAATTAAAGTTTTTAAACTAAATATTTGAAATTCCTTCTTTGAACTGGTTGCTGTTCGCATAAAAATATTATTTTGACAATGTTGTTATTTAAATGGAAAGTGAATGATGTTAAAATATAGATAAATAATGTTTTTAGTTAAAGTGATATTGTTACTGAAGAATAAATAAATACATGTTCAATAATTTTTATACATATTTTGTTATTTATTCCAACAAAAAATGACAAAAATTTTGAATTTAGTAATAAAATAAAATTTTCTGTTATGCATTTGCTTTACTATCTGCAAAATTAAGAATTTTTTTTTTCAAATAATTTTTCATTAAAAAATATGGATAGCGTAAGTTAAATGCATTGTTTTAATTTTTATAATTCAATATTTATTAGTCTTTTCCAAGAAAATTTAAGATTCAAAAATATTCCCAAAATTCAGAAAATTTTAAATTAGGATTAGACTCTGATAAAAGAAAATTTAGGATTTGTTCATAATATACATAATATTGCACGATTTATTCATAGCAGATATGATACAAATTCAAACTTCAATATAAAAAAGTACATAATTCGAAAATAATTGAGGAGATTGTGGTACATGTGTAAAAATATACTAATATTTACATTTCTCAACTACCAAAAGTTAATTTCTTTTCCAAAATTATTTTTATTTCCAAAAATTAGCATTTATTTTTTTCTATTCTATTTAATAGAGTGAAACTATAAATAAATTTCAAATAACAAATAAATATGGTAGGAGATATGAATAAAATAAATATACATTTTATATTAAAAAATAACCATATAAAAATAAATAAATATTTTATGAAATTTTTGAACGGAGCATAATAACAATTAAATATGAATATAGATAAATAAAAAAGTTTATTAAATTTACAAAAGATTTGCATCAGAAATATTTTTATATTTTTTATTATTTATAAAAATAAATATTTAGTTGGTATCGGTATTGTGAATAAATTGAATAAATAACATAATTATAGACACTTTATTATTTACAAAAGAATTATTAACTTCTAACAATTGAAATCACTGGAGAACAAACTACTAAAAATTTAACATTTAAACCGCAAGCTGAGAAATATAATGAAGTTTTGGGACGGAATTGTAACAATTATATAAGTTAATTACATTCACTTGGTTCAAATAAAATTACTGGCAAGAAGCCAGATCAAAAGACTAGTACCTCATAATATATGGTACTATATACCTTATCATATTTTATCGAATTACTCCAATTTCTTTCAACAGCGATTATGCAAACAATAGAGATAGAAATCAAGTTGTAACATTTATACTCAAAGTGCCATAATTACCCAATTCTATGCTAAAATAAAATATTAAAAAAATCACTAAAGTATTATAAATTTGGCGATTTTTTTTATGAATGTCTACTCCAAGAATTTTGGTGTATCAATGCACAACACGCACTTTAAAATTTCCAGGGCAATTTTTACTGACTAAAGTGCGTGTCATACAGGAATATACAGTACACATGAAAATGATTTAGTTTATAATATAATTGGAGAACCAAAAATGTGTCATGTTATTAAATTAACTACTAGTACAGTGGTGAATTATTTGGTTAAAGCTCCATTGTTAACAATTTCCTCTATTAGAGGAATAGTAATGTTTGAGTGGTTCCCATAGCAAAGGTATTCTTTCTGGAATATTTTCAAGGAGCTGAGATTAGAGCATGCCATTGTGACACATATTTATTAGATATTTGCTAGTATTTTTCCACTGTACATCCTAACTTAGTGTCTATATATATTCAAAATTTATTTATATCACTAATAATAATCCATCAGTTTTACTTGAAAGAAGATAAGCGAGATTAAATGACACTTATTATGGAAAATTGCATAATGAAACCACATTTTAATGCTTTAGTAGTTGTTAAATGTTTTAAATATGTAATTATTTTAATTTTGATAGGTATAAAAATGATGTTAAATAACCTATTAGAGGAGTAAGAATTGCTATGTAATATGAAAACTTACTTGAAAATATTAAATAAAAAATTTTGATGGATAATGAAATTAAAACTCCGTAACAATACAATTTAAAAATTAACGAGGTTTGTAAAACTCATTTAAAAAAATTGTGTTATTTATAATTTAAATAAGAATAAGATTGAATACCTATTCTGGAAAAAAATTCATAAGATCTTAAATATATTGTAAATAATTATATAAAGTACAATCCATTAAACATCACATTATAGATGCCTTATACATGTCTACCTAAGCGATTGCTAAAAATAAAACCAGCCAATGAAATATCAGGTTTAATTTTAGCAAAGTGTTTTATTAGAAAAGAGAACTTTATATTTGAATGGAACAAATAAAAATTTTATAATATTCATTTTGGAGAAATATTTTAAAAATAAATTTCAGAAGAAAATTTAGGTAATGGAAGTTATAGGCATACTCTTGGAAAATCAAAAAGGTTCCTTGTCAAAGGAAAATGTGAATGGATAATAAATTGGATTAAGATTTAAAAATTCAGAAAAGGAAAATTTCTGGCCATAAAAGCGATGTAAAAAAATTTAATAAAAGAATTTTCTATGGGAACATAATAAATAACAATTTCACTTCAAGTTTGAAATAAATTCACTACGAAAAAGATTTAGAACTAAATCTTAAAAATATGAGGTAAAAATGTATTCGTGAAGTGATACAAATCGAAAGATAAATAAATAAAAACTCAAACACATAATCTAAATATTTGTAGAAATGGAATATTCATTGTTCAAAATATTAAAGGAGCACATAGAGATTTGAAGAAAATGCGCATATACAGATCTTTATAACTAAATTAAAAATGGTTATAATTTAAAGCATAGAAGAAGCTAATAATTTTCATATTAAAATAAATGTTTATGATATCAAAACCAGAGAAGTGTTATTATTGCAAAAGCTGTGACTTCACAAAAGCTTATTTTCATTGCCTCTGCAAAGAAATTAAGCTATTCAGCTTTTGTTTTGAGAGGAACTGAGTTAACAATGCTCTAAAAACATCATTTGAGGAAATACATAACCTGGGATATTATCAGGGAACTCGAATTAAGACAAATATATAAGAAAGTGTAAAGGATAATGTTGGGGTGGCATAGAATATTAGTGCAAGTTTGAGGAATAGATTCCGAGAAACAAGGAATGATAGATGTCAACCAGGACAACGATATTTACGAGATACTATAAAAATGATGATTGATCAAATCTTGTTAAAAACTTTTAGACAGAACATGAAATGCCGAGTAGTTGAAAAGACATTTTTTTTATAACAAGATGAAAAAAATCAAATAAACTGATCATATTAGGCTAGTGTCTGAGCAAATAGTCCGATGATGATAATTTTGATGACCTGTACGAACTGTACGAACCAAACAATTTGGCTGTTTTGTATTGAGATTGGACGCAAAGTGTCCAAAATCAAGAAGTGTTTATTGATGAGTATTGATTCCACTCAGAGTGTAGCTTTTTTAGAAGAAAAAGAATGGATCATAAGAAGTAACCCTAAATTACTTCGTCAAAATTATATTATAGATAAGGAATCAGCATAAGTGGGCATGCAGATCTACATATCAATCGGAATAGCAATTAATTTTAACAAGGGAAAATTTCCTGTCTAGATACTTCCATTTTGCAGCAGACGTGAGGGATTACTATTTTTACTGCATTTTTTGCCACGCAGATCTCTTAAATTTTATCATAAAGAACCTAAATAAAACTGAAATAATACAATATATGAAATAATCAGCATGCTCGATTGACATTAATTTCATTGATTTGTATGATACTTTCTGGGTAAACGGCCGCCCAATTTGTCTAGTGGTTAGCGTTACTGACTACGGATGGGAAGGACCAGGGCTCGAATCCCGGCTCGGGCATGGATATACTTTCTCTTTTTCTCTCTGTGAATCTTGTCCTTTCCTCAGATAATGGATAAATGTGGCTCGCAATATAAACTGATTTGTGGTGGTGTGGCGTGGGCGATGCTACTCGTACCTCCCTGACTTGGTTAACAGGTGCCCACCGGGTAACGATAAAATGAGTAGCAGTTTTTGGCCTTGTTGCGGCAAATAGGCTAATGTACTTACTTTTTCAAGAGTGCCCGCCATTAGAAATAAAAAAATATTCGGTAAACGAGTTGCTGAAAGACAAAGAATTTCTTTACTGTCCCTGGTATGGGTATAGAAATTCTTCATAGTTGGATCAGCTTTCACCCATACCTCTTCAATGAACTTATAGCATTTATTCAAAAGAGATTTTCAGAATTCTTAGCTCTTTAAAGAAACTATATCTTGCATTTTTTTCCAAGCAATATGTTTTCTGCTATTTAAATGTTACTGAACTGCTGTAAACGTTCTTCTTTTTTCATATTTTTGGATACCTGCAAAGAATATGACACCTACTCTCATGTGCTTTATATAAAAAAAAAATAATAAAATTTATTATAGAATTTTTTTGAATTTTTTCATATATTGCATTTTGTTACATACGTACTCTCCATGTTATACCTATGCGTAGATGTAGCAAAAAGATTTCCTAAACTTTTATATTCACTTTTTTTTTTTTAAAAAAAAAAACAATGTATATTATGATTTCCACAAAGCGAATATAAACTTATTATTTTTTATTGTATATGAGCAGTTTTTCCTAACTTTGTCATATGTAGCTAGTATTTTAAAAAATTACAGGCAAAATAAACATTCTGTTTTTGGCGATAAGGCAAGATAAAAAGTGAAATTTTTTCAGATATCCATTAAAAGAAATTTCACCGAATATTTTTCTTTAGTTATTAACACTTTTCTCCTTTTTCGTCAACAGCCAAGTGTGTTTCAAAACAAAAGCTTCACTTACCCCCAACGTCTTAAGGGTTGCCCTAACGAAGAAGTTCAACAACATCCAACTCCTTTCACTTTGTCGGCAAATTTCCTAATGTACGCTTACATTACAAAAACATGCCTCACATTTTCTCAATTAACAACAGCCAACGTCTTCTCAGGAAAGCCAAATCGCCCTGTTCTCGTTATCATAATTAGACAACGATTAAGTTTTAATTATGAACGTTGCTTAGGAAATTAATTGTGTTTTCCTTCCTTGGAATCGAATTAAGTTCATGTGTTGCCCGAACATAACGTCAGCCATTTTCTGGAGGAGGCTTAAAGCATGGAGTTGTAATCGCGTTTATGATTCACATTCCATTTTTCTCGGTGTTGCCACTTTTGCTATCAATAATAGTGCATTAAAAGGGAGTTGTAACAGATGGGCTTCGGAATGGTGGAGTATTCTGTACGAACAGTTTCTGGAGTGGAGTTGAGATGATATGTTGAATTTTATTAGCCACAGAAACCGTTGTTTCACCCTTGCCAGAACTTTTGGTATAGCACTTTGTTCTCTTATCAAATAACGGGTTTTGATTCTGGAAAGTAACGTTTTCGTAAAAGCCCTATTCGTAGTTTTCCTTTCAGTTTGAATTAGTACCATCAGATGATAATTTAACATGGATCTACCTTAAGAAATTGATATCTAGAAATATGTTGTTTATTTTCAGTTTCAAATTAAAAATAATTTCATGAAAAATATTGCTTAGGCTGATTATCATCTTTAAAAAATGTCGAATTGATTTATTTTATAGATTAATATTGATGAAAATCTATTCAACTAATAATTACAAAAATTATTTAAATTGTTTCAGTTTTCAAAAACTTAACGTATTTACATGAAAGTATTAAAAAATTTGCATAATTTAATTTTATAAAAATGCAATACTTTAAATTAAAAAATTGCTATACTGAGGTGTATGATGGGTTTATTTAAATCGTGACAGAAGATAAAATCAAATTCTGCAGTTCCTTCTTTCTTACAAATACATTTGATTCAATTTTTAGATGAATTATTGGATGTTGATTGCTTTTCTTCTGATGGTATCTAAAATTGTTCCTATTATTTGTTGACAAATTTCACTTATTTTGCACAAATATTATTTAAATATCGACATAAAAATTTGATAAATTAGTTCAAACATTTTCAGTAAATGTTTTTGACGAGTGTTGAGGTGAGACATGAAAAGCGATACCTTAAAGTAGAAAGAAAAATTTTGTATTCCTCTATTTTACTTTCAGTAAACTGAAAAATAACCTTGATTATTTGACTCCTTAAAAGGAACAGGCTAAAAATAGAAACAATTTTAAGAAGTTCCTACGCATACTTAAATATTTGCTTTCGGAGAAGATTTTTCATAGAGAGTGAACCATATTTTTGTGTTACAAAGGAGGAAACATGAAAAAACCTAAGCACTCACCCGACAAATGTGCATATAAAAGCAGAAGCATCCTGTCCTGTTGTTCAACGCAGGCCAGGATCTAATTTTGGGTTTTTGACCTTGAATACCACTGTCCTACTACTCAGCAGTAAAATACTGAACCAAGGACATTCGTAAACAACAGATACGGTCATTGCATCTCATACAACAATATTGAAGATACAACAATATTGAAAATAAATAATATTATTAAATTTAAAAATAAATCTCCTCTGAGGAAACAATATTAAAAGGAAAGTGATACTCAAATCTGTTAACAACAAAATAATTTCTAGAATTAAAAACAATAAAATTCATTAACATTTTTTAAATGGAATGGAATTATATATATATATATATATATATATATATATATATATATATATATAT
>JAPDSC010094266.1:73414-83684 GCA_026290005.1 Latrodectus geometricus | reverse complement strand
ATGCCTAGTTAAATATCACACACAATGTGAAACGCACAATAAACGCATACAAAATTTATGAGTATATAGTATATACAAAATATATAAGTATGCCAATAGGTTTAGCGCAAAAGCATCTTAAACATAACTACCATAAAATAGATATTCGACAATTGTTTAATATTGGAACAAATATAACAATAAAGCAATTATTATAAAATTTTTAATAACGAGTACACAAAGTGAAATTTACTAGCTGAATTACAGTTTAAATTAATATAAATGAAATACCAACCTTTGGCCAGCTTCATTAGGAGATGTTGACCACCTGGGTACGAAATAAAGCTTTTCTATAATGGCTTAGAGCAATGTCTAAATCTAGCCATCTAATTTGAAATTTGATATTTATGACAGCATTAATTTTGCATATTTGAAATTTGGTTTTTTCCTTAATTCTTTTTTTTTCTTCAATTAAAAATTTTTCGGTATACTTTAGTTTATTTTCTTATGTTATTTCCAAAATTTAAAACTTTTTCAGTATGACTTTGGGTGTAATGGCTAGATTTAGACATTGGTCTCCAGGTAGTGTATTAGTATTTGTTTACATAGGATTAATTGATAAGGTCAAATGTAAGTAAGAGCTCTATTACCACAGTAAAGTTTACACATCATATACGCAGAGGATTATGGGACCATATACATAATAAATGTGAATAAGTTCTCTTGACTCAGTGGCATTTTTTGTACTAAAGCACATTTCATCTGGATGTGTGAAAAATGCAATTTGTGCATTCGTATGAAGTAATGTTGCTAAACACAGAAATATTTCCTATCCTGGTCAAAAGTGTCATTGCATTATTATACTAGGTCATGCACCGTGGAAATTAATTACTTTGTAAGCTAACATTTTTCTTCTACTAGGGCATTAATTCAATTAGCTTTATAAATATTTTTTTATCTAATACACACGTGTTTATCTATATCTAAATAACATTTAACAGTGTTTAAACTTAACTTAAAGAAATCTTTATATATTAGTTTGGGGAAAAAGTTATCCATTATTTTTTCGGTAGACGTCTGTAGGGATCGCTATCTCGTGAGGTATCTATCAAACAATTTCAGATTTATACTCGTTGGAAAGGTGACATTTGACACTAAAATATCCTCTTGCGGATTTTTGTTTGATTAATTCAGTTACGAGTACAAGGTTTCAAAAATGGAAGACAACAAACAGAAAATTCGATACATTTTTGTTTTTCTCTTGTAACGGTGAAAAAGATAGCCGGGTGGCTAAAATTGTGAAAGGTGTTTATCGTCCTATATAAGACTGTAACAACCAGTTACGTACAATTTTTGTTTCGTCGATTCCGTTCGGGTATTTTTGATGTTAGAGATGCACCTCGCATGTGGATACAGCATCGTCGAAAATGTCTATAAAATATCAAAAATTATCAAACTTGACAGCATGTCAGCAGTCGTAGCTTCGCACAAGACCTAAAAATCTACATGAAAACTGTTTTAAACCTTTTTACAAAGCGAATCTGAAAGAAGTTACAAAAATTTCACGTAAAAATAATGGATTTCTTTTTCCCCAAACTAATATATATATTCACATTCGGACATCGTGATGCTAAATTTGATTTGAAGATTAAATATTGATGAAATTTTAAAATTGACATTTTTACTAATTTTTAATAGAAGACGTTTTTAAGACAAAATACGCTACAATTTATAAATTTTAATACAATAAATTTTATTATAATTTTAATATTAATACAATACAAAAAATTTATACATTTTAGGGAAATAACTTTGTTATGTTAATTTTTCTCTACTTAAAATAAATTTTTTTTGTTTAAGAAATTTAAAAGAATTAATTTTAAAATTTTGTCTCATGATCGTTTTTATACAAAAGATTCTAAACATTCTATAGAGCAGAAGACATACAATCGTTGAAAAAATTTAACTCAATCAATTTTGTAAAAAATTAGTATTTATTCTACCATGAAAAATATCATACTTTATCCATTTGTGCATTTTAATCTGAAACGGCACCAGCTTCTTGTTCAGTTACCCAATTACAAACTTCAACATCCTAACTAAGAGTGATCCATCTATTCACTGGGAATATAAATGACCAAATCCTCAGAGAAGGACATCACTCTAGTCCGGCATCCCAGCGTCCAGCTCCTTGATATCCCATCATCCCGACAGATTACCCGTCATCCATCCATCAGCAGCGTGCCGGACACCGTATTAGTATCCGGGTATGGGGATGGCCGGACCATTAAGGCGCATGGAGTCTGTAATGACAATTAGATTGCAAAGCAGGGACCCACATGGAAGCATGAGGAGACGACTCGTTATCCTATTACTTAGATGAATATGGGGGGGTGGGCGTCTATGATTACGTCTAAGATTTTGGCCATTGGCCATCCTCTCCTTCGATGCCCAAGAGGATTGTCTTTTTTATTAGGTACTGTTGTACACCCTTCCTTAATTTAATGGATGTACTCGTTGTGTAAAGCTGAATTGATAGTGGGGTATTACTGATATAAGTCTAGCTTATTTGTGATCACTAAAGTAAAGTGGTTGGAATCTGCTTAAGACCCATTCTGAAATTGTAGTCCTCCAAATGTCGGAGAAAAGCTAGACAAGCTAATGTTTTGTTAATTTTGTGAAAATGAACATTCGTTAGACATAATATAGTGCTTCCAAGCATCTTTTGTTGTTATGTTTTTAATGGAATAATTACTCGGTGATATATTATTTCCTTAAAAATTGAAATCTATTTTAAAAATTTATTTCAATGATTATCATCTTGCTTAAAATGGTATTCAATGACTATCATATTACTCAAAACAAGCCTTTAATATTTCGTGCCATTTTCTCTCTGTGTGTATCTAAAAAAGTTTCTATGTGCTATTTTTTAAACATCTGCTGGTAATTAATTTTATACAGTATAGCAGACCATTTCAAGTTCTTATACAGGAGAAAAATCACTTCAAAACTTGTATGATGCTGGCTGGATTACTGTTCACGCACTGAGTTATTGCTTCCAACAAGCAATAGGCTAATAGGTCTTCATTCATTAATCCTTGTAATTATTTCATGCTGTGTTGATTGATGCTGCACATTTATCAAGATCGTCTTGCTACTGTAAGGTGTCAAAAGATGCTATAAAATAACATAGTCTCTACACTATGTTTCAAAACATTGTCTGTGGGTCACAATAATATACAAAAAATGAATAAAAGTTGATAGAAATAGAGAATTTTATAAAAAGAATTGTCTTAAAAATAAGTTATATTGCGTGCGTTATCTCTTTTTTATCAAAGGAAAAACTTAACAGACAGTTTTGAATTTTTTAAAAGTTTCAAAACATCCCATGGCATATTTGTGCCATTCCAGCTCCATTGTCCCAGCTCCATTAAATCCTTCATGAGGTACAATTATATAATTTTTGTATGATGGTAAGTGAGATGTTTTACCATTGTTTAGATGAAAATTACTTTTAATCCTGGGGAGGTGCAGGAAAAGGATAAAGAGATTTTTCTTTCTTCCAAAAGAGACCATAAAGTGAAGTGTCTATGATGTTTAAATACAATGAGATTGGTCTGGCCATGGAAGATGTTTAAATGAACTATCATTCTACCGATGCAATAACTGTAGAGTTTAATGACGGTGAATTGGGTAATGATCTTGACAGGCACTATCTTCATACGGAAACATCTGCGCCGTAAATGCAATTGGTTGGAGGAAAAAGTTGCATAATCATTATTATAACCCGTACATTTAAGGTGAAAAGGGAAGCAACACAGTCCAAACTATGACATAAGGCCCTAAACTATTATAGAATTACCTCTATGTTTGATTCTAAAAAGGAGATATTTTGGGATGTTGACTTCTGTAGGAATTCACACCACATAAGCAGTTCCTTGGTGGAGAATAGGGAGAGTTTGTATTAAGTGGGAAACAAGTCATGTCTCCATCGATTCGTAGTTTAGTGTTTATGATTCTTACATTAAATTTACATCTGTCACAAGGGATTTTGCAACCACAACGGTCCCTCAAATACTTCTATATGCAATCTCTTTTTACTATCTGGGTCAATAGCTGTAGATGTTCATTTAACTTAGCAATTAATTTTGTGACCATGCTCTTTCCTCTACAGAACATGATTAATGTACCTTTACTTCTCACAGTAAGTTTGATATTCTCTTCTACAGTTTGTATGTCACATATATTGTTTTGCCATTATCATAGTATGCTGTTATGAACTTCGAGACAATTCTTATTAATATCTCCAATCATTTCAAAAGTTTGACATTGTAATTGCTTATGTATCGGCCAAACAGGCTCTTACTATTTGTCCTTTTTTAGAATTCTCATACCTATCTCAATTTAGCTTTTCTTGTAACGAAATTAAACAATAATGTGTACAATACACTCATGTAAGCACATTAACTATCAACAGCAATGTAGCACAAAGATGTGTTTATTTTTTTATTCTCTAGAATCAAATATGGAAGTCATTGTTTTCAGCAAGGATAATTTTAGAAAAATCTTATACAATATACAAATAAGTTGCATTTTAAAATATTCCCGGTGACTTTAAGGCTTGGCATGTAGAACAAAATACTCAGGAATAGTTAATAAATTGTATAAGAAACTTTAAGTAATATTTTTTTTTATCATTTTTGTATGAAAAATTAAAATTTTTACTGCCATATGGTTTCCGTGATTTTTTGTTTTCTTCAAATCAAGTAAATAAAATTCATTTGACTTGAAGGAAATTTAAAGTTTTTTTCTACATATAATTACAATTCTCAATAAAAAGTGAATATTTATTAAACTGTAATTCAGTTGGAATTTAATAAAAGTTCAAGAAATTCATTCAAAGTGTTTATGTGTTTGGTATATTAGTAAAAGCTATAATGAATGAATTATCGTTGGTTATGTAAATACATCTTTCAAAGCAATTAAGCGCAATCATATTTTATGCAAAACTCATTCATCAAAACGAGATTGATGAATGTTTTCTCTATTTCAAGTTTATAACGCAGAAAAATCATTTATTATTGTGAGACGGCTTCATAAATAACTCAAACATCATTTGTAAGTACAGAATTGCTTGCTGTCGATTAAATCTCTTCAAATTTTCTTCCCCCGTCAAACTAATATTCAAATATGACGACTAGAAAACCTTAATCATCTGTCTCATAACAATGGAAATCCGTAAACGCTTATTTTGTGCCACTATTCTTCCCGATCATCCAATCAGAAGAAAGAGCCATCTCTTGCTTTACACAGAGAGATCTACCACACGAAAACTAAACAGTTCTTTTGTTTCTTTCTCTTTTCACAGGCTTCGAGTTGAGTTGAGTGATGACCCTCCTGATGCAAGCGGAGCAAAAGAGGAGAAAAGAAGAAAGGAGGGGTGAGGGAAGGAAAAAAAAAGATGGATGCTCTTTGCAGCAAAGATTCCGGACCAGATACGGAATAGATAAATCGAGATAAATCTGCTTGTATTCATTATAATCCATAAACTCCAACGCATTAATCTTCTGTTTGGAATGATGCATTGGGAAAATTGAAGAAAGAGATGTGTCGAAGAATTACGAAATGATTCGAAAAGAAATAGAAAAAAAAAAAGAAAGAAAGCCTTTTCATCGATAATAAGACAGCAGGGAAAATGAAAAAAAGAAAAAAGAAAGAACTTTCTTCGCAGACAATATTTAAAAGTCTCTGTGGAGCTGAAATGCTTTAGAGGTTGCCACAAAAATGCTTAGAACATTCAGTGGCGAGATTGCTAATAATAATGGTGGGTGGGTAGGGGAAAGAAAGCAAATAGAACGTGGAACTATCGAACGAAAACTAAAACTACTGATGGCTATATGTCACTGTCAAGATGATGATGAATCATCGTGATCAAAAGTGTGAATAATGTAGACCCCCTGAAGAGTTATTAAAATTCTTTTTCTCTTCTTTAGGGCGTCCATTAGCAGGCGTTATAACGAAAATGAAAATGGCGTTATCGCCTTCGATTTCTGCTTCTCGGGTGAACAGCTCAACTCCAAAACGATTCCTCGCGCTTTTAAACTTTTTCATTGTTGCCAGTTCTGCGAAGTTTAAGAAGGTATTAGAGTTCGTGCTGAAGGTCAAATCCGAAGTGTGATTGGCACTTTTGACAGGTCTACTTAAATCTGAGATGAGATGGAAGTTGGAATTTTGTTTTTAATTTATTATTATTTTTTTATTTTAGAAAAGCTAATCCGTTTGCAACATAGTAATGTTTGACGTTTATTACAAGCGGTACGAATTGAAGCTTTGGGCGTACGCATACAAAAAAAATTGGCCTACGATTCTTGATTCACCAATCTGCAGCTGTTGAGTCAGCTTGGTCAAAGATCAGGTTCTCATTTACTTTAAAATTGATGATTATTGTCTTTTTCATGAAGTATCCACTTACTATGGAGTTTTATCATTAAAAAAGATAAAACGCTTATGAAAAGGAAAATACTAATTGGCAACAATTCAAATCAATAAGATTATGCTGAATCTGAAGCATTTCATTGTGTTTTTTCAGATATAAACTCATAAAAAACTGAATATTTTAAATTCAAATTAATATTAGAAAAAAATGTTTTTTGATTTCCAAGAAGTTATTAAGTATATAATATAATGTATCTATTGCAATTTAATGCAATCATTTTATAATAAATTCCAGGAGTTCAATACAATTAGTTATTAAACATACGCATTAATTTTAAGCAATTATCATTTTAATAATTAATTATAGTTAAGGCAATTTCCCAACCTCAAACTGAAAGTAAGATATCATTTCTATAAATATCGACCAAATATTTTTCTCTCAGATGCTAATGAGTGTGGTACAATCCATAATTCTTGAGTTTGACTTCTCTCTATATTTCTTTGGATATTTGTTTTGAATTCTTCAAAGAAATATGTCTCGAAGAATTTCCTTGAGTAGATATATTTATTTACGATTTTGGAAGTATTTACTCAAAGTTTTATATGAATTCCTTAAATGTGGTAGTGAGAAAAGCATCATTAAGTCATCATGGCTTGTGTTTCCACCAATCATACTATGATGATTTCTTTTCGTATAATTCACGCTAAACTCGAGAAATAATCAACCACGGAAATTAAAATTTCGTCACCATTTCAGAGATGTTATGTTCCATCTCTTGTGTCCCAACAAGAAATCCTATTTTAAACGATTTTGATCTCGATAACCTACCACTCTAACTGTAATAACTTACTTTTAACATCTTGGTTAGAATAATTTCTTATAATAACATTTTGGGCAGACCACCTTTGCCTTATAATCACTGCCTACCGCAACGTATGGTTGGTTTGTTGCATAATTCTATTATATGCATGTGCACTATGTTTATACCTGTACCAGTTTGTATTTGTTAGTTAAGAATGTATAAGGACACTCCTCATTTATAGAAACTAAGCAGCAGTTATTCAATCAGATACTTAAGTTTATTATACAATGTGATATACTCGGTTATAGGTCCTTACGTATAAAACAGTGAAAATACCTGTTATCTTTCTGAAAGAACGGTTACTTATATCCTGTTATTTTCTTTTTGTTACTTACATTTAGTACTGCATTTGAAAAAGAATTGAAAAGTAAACAGTTTCAGCTTAGATACATATTACAACATAAGTTAATTTTCTTGCAATAATATCACTTAGTTAAATCAATTAAAAAAGATTCACAGTTAAAAACTAAATGTGTTTCTGTTGTATGTATATTTCTAAGAGGAAATAGATTAATAAATGTATTTATTAATATACAGCTCGTTATTAAGGAACATTAAATAATTTACAGTTTGGTATCGCATCATCAATAGTTTTATAGTTGAGAGCTGTTGGGAAGTATTTGATCAGTTACAGAGTAGTCTTTTGAAAGAAATTTTGACACATGATGATCCATATCACACGTCACATGAAAAGAAACTCTGAAATCTCACAAGCAGCAGTCTGAAAAATATATATGAAGAAAACTGAAAAGAAACATCCTTCTCTAGTTCTTAAAGACAAATCAGTTACAACCTGGTTTTGAGGACTCTGAAGAACACGTTACAATCACTAAACCTAAGTAAGCAAAGTTTTACGTTATTTGATCCCTTATATCTCATAATACTCAGTATTTCCCTGTTATATCCACTCATCAAATATTTTCTAATATGTCATTTTTATGAACTTTTCCAAAAAGCACATTTGAAAAATAATGCTTTATTAATTAATAGAACAGGATACATCTTTTTTCAAAACAAACCTTAAAATATTTTATTTTATCTCCAAATGACAATCAGTCTTCTTTCGATTCACTAATTAAATATAAGCAACCGATTGTTTAATAATAAAAAAGATGAAAAATGTTCTACGAATTTAGCATTTTTTTTTCTATTATTTTAACAAAATTCTTTTATTTAATTAAAGTAAGTGTTTTATTACTGACACAAAGATAAATTAAATATAAAAAATGTGTGCTTAGTACAGTAGTGAAAAAGTTGAAGCGAAATTAAATCAATGTACTTGCATAGTTTGATTGTATATGTGTAACCTCCAAGGAATTGAGGCAATTTGGCGGTTTGGATTTTTTTTTTTCAGCCATTTCCCTCTAAAAATTCCAGTTAGAATCAATTTTTCGAACAATTGGATCTACAAAATTTCTTTTTAGTTTCTTTACATTACATTGGAAAAATGATTTATGTACATAAAGTGCAATTATGTTTAAAAAATATAAAGCAAATATGCTTAATTGCTTATGTTCAAATATTTACAATAGAAAATTTTATTACTTAATAATTTTTAGGTACGAATTACTTTCTTTTAGAAAGAAAATAAAATAAAAAATGTCGAAATGCATTGAAAGAAATTATGAATGCATAGAAATGTTGTAATATAAATATTGTTTGTTGTATTCATAATGTCAAGTCTATAGCTACACTTTGTAATAGAAGTGAAATTTATTAAATAAAAAATTCAGTTTAATATGGAAACAAAATTCTATGGTAATAGTGATAAATATTTGAATTTTTTTTTAATAAAACGGAATTGAATTTGTTATAAATAAACATTTTGGAAGCTTAATAAATAATAAAACTAAAACACAAATATTTTCATAAATAATTTGAAAATTTGAACTATCTTAAAAAAGTAAATTTGTCTTGATCAATTATATTGGGATAGTATTTTATTAAAAAAATTGCTAATTTTTTTTCTCTATATGATATTTTTCTGAATAATATAATACTTACTAATTTGAAAAAATATTTTCAACTTAGAGAAATCTTATGTGTAAATAGTTCTGTATCTAAAATGATTAGTTATAATCCAAAATGGTTTTGAAATTAAAAATATTTAAAATGCATTCCTGAATTTCTCGCCAAAGCTAAAAGATAAGTGTAAAGGTTCTACAACTTTGGTATCTAATACAAATTAAGTGAAACTATAAATATTTAATATTAAAAAGATTTAGTTATAATGTCAATTTAAGTTTTAAATAAAAATAATTTTGAAATATCTATAACTTCAATCATCATAATTATTGTCACAAATTTAAAAATAATGTGAAGTTTTTTTTTTTTAATAATGACGGGCACTGGGTCGCCACAACAAGTCCAGAAACTGCTACTCATTTACCGTTACCCGGTGGGTATCTGTGAACCAAATCACGGAGGCGAGTAGTATTACCCACGTCACACCACCACAAACCCGTTTATAGGGCAGGCCATATTCATACATCATCTCAGGAAAGGACAAGAAACATAGAGAAAGAAACAGAAAGTACATCCATGCCCGAGCCAGGATTCGAATCCAGTCCTCCCCATCCGTAGTCAGGTACCACTAGGCAGAGTAGGCGGCATAATCTGAAAATAACTTTTTAATAAATATGTGGGGGAAGATGAACTTTATAATTAATGGAATAATTACTTAAACATATTTTTACGAGAAAAACATTCATATAATTAACTATCTTGCTATACTTTATACAGTTATTGTTGTGCTTTTATTGATGTCAATAATTCATGTAATTATATAACTATATATATATATTATACAAGGTAAATAAGAAAGTTCTTACACACACACACACACACACACACACACACACACACACACACACACACACACACACACACACACACACACACACACACACACACACACACACACACACACACACACACACACACACACACACACACACACACACACACACACACACACACACACACACACACAC
>JAPDSC010094266.1:59378-73014 GCA_026290005.1 Latrodectus geometricus | reverse complement strand
TTTTTTTAATTAAAATTAAATGAAACAATGAAAGTTCATTTAATTTTTATGATAAAAGGTACTCAATATGTAATATGTTTCTATAAAGTAATATAAATTTCAAATGCTCATATTTGTTTTTTGTCAACAAAAGATGAAAGTAAAGGGGTTTTGTTTTTAAAAAGCAATAAAAATAAATTTAAAATAGTGTTTGAAAAATATTATGAATTTTATGTAACTACACTTGATTTACCCCCCCCCCACATTACTCTTGCTTTTTAAATTTAAAAATATTTTTAATTTCACTGTTTTCGGTTTACTCTTACTTATTTTTATAATTCTTTAAAGAGTCAATTTTTAAACTTGAATTTAAAATTTAACATTTGTTAAAAAATTTTTATTGTCTTATTCAAAAAGTTATAATGAATTCGTGTGAAAAGTTATAAGATTAAATTTCAGAAAGTTAAATTTTAGAAAACATTGTATTTTACTGTCTTAAAAATGCAAAACTCTATACGTATGAAGCATTTACATTCTTTTAGAATATTTCTTTAAATATATTTTGGATTGTTTTACAATGAAAATACTAGTTAACTGCCGTTACGAAAACTAATTTTCTATTTTATGGGTAATTATTTGGTTAAGAAATGGTAATTATTTATTTGATAAAATTGCGAATGTAAAGTAAAATAGTGATTGTAATAATGTGAAAAATGATTTTATTTGTAATACATATTTATAACAATATATTACATACATGTAAGTCTGTTTAAAATTATATGAAATAATTTTTTCATGCATGGATCGACGGAAATGTCGTATATTGAAATTAAAAAATAATAATAGCTAGTTAACAATTTTTTTATTGTTGCATCAGCATTCTTCCGCGTACCTAACTCTGAATTTTGATCTACCAATTAGATGGAGCAGCCGAGTGGGAGTCTTAATAATTTAGATGCAGAAACCAAACAAAAGCCCCTCCCCCCGCTTGAAAATTTGATCTATCAGTCCCAGAAATATCATTTCATTTGGAAGACATTGCCACAACGGTTCATATAACGTGCTCCAGCTACTTTTAATAAACACAACGGATCTTCGGTTAAGCCTGGATTTGAACCCAGTACCTTTCATTATGAAGACGATCACTATAATACTATATATTTTGTTACTAATTTAACATCATTGTTAGATCAATCTACTTTACACCTGTATTTAATCCCGAAAGCAACGAAATCTTTTTCTAAAATTAAAAAATATAGTTCGAAAGTTCATTATTACAATGTTTCTTATGGTGTTATCATTAAGTGAATATTGTAAAAGAATAATTTAATTTCAAAATAATATCTAAATTGCTTAAAATTCTAAAATATATTCTTATTTAAAACTGTCACAAACTTTGTAGCTACGAGGAAACTGGCTACATTCCTCTTTACTAAGAACACATTATACTTTGATAAAAATAAACATTGATTTTTGATATAGCCTATTTGGCTATATTTACTCTTTTAGTATCCACTATAGGTAATAAAATAAAATTTATAAGTTAAAGAAAATTTTCTTGTATATGATTACAGCGTTTTGATTGTCAGAATCTGATTCTGGCAAAGAGGGCACGTACTCAAATCCTCAACAGCTTTAAAATAGGTTTAAATATGGTTAAAACTTTTATTTGTGTTTTCTCTTCTAACAAAGATATTAGGTTGGGAAAAAAGTAATCCGTTATTTTTTCGGTAGACGTCTGTAGTGATCGATATCTCGTGAGGTATCTATCAAACAATTTCAGATTTATGCTCGTTCGAAAGATGACATTTGACACTAAAATATCCTCTTGCGGTTTTTTGTTTGATTCATTCAGTTACGAGTACAAGGTTTTAAAAATGGAAAACAATAAACAGAAAATTCGATACATTTTCGTTTTTCTCTTGTAACTGCGAAAAAGATAGCCGGGTGGCTAAAATTGTGAAAGGTGTTTATCGTCCTAAATAAGACTGTAACAACCAGTTACGTACAATTTTTGTTTCGTCGATTCCGTTCGGGTATTTTTGATGTTAGAGATGTACCTCGCATCTGGATACAACATCGTCAAAAATGTCTATAAAATATCAAAAATGATCGAAGTTAACTGCATGTCAGCAGTCGTAACGCGCAAGACCTAAAAATCTACATGAAAGCTGTTTTAAACCTTTTTACAAAGTGAATCCAAAAGTAGTTACATAAAGTTCACGTAAAAATAATGGATTTCTTTTTCCCCAAACTAATATTTCAGTCGATGTGCAATGGTTCAATGGTATTTATCCAAGTGTCTGCAAATAAATTGCTCTTGCTAATAAATTTAATTTCAACACTATGTAACCACCAAACATTTGATTAAGTTGGCAAGAAAACCTAATTAATTAGCTAGTAAAATCATAAATTCCTTCGGTGTTTATTTTAACCAGGATTATCACATTGTGAAGTTGGATCCTGCTTTTTGAAGAACAGTTGTAAACATATATAATAACTTAAAAAATAATAGGTCTCTATTAGTTCAATTTTAATTAAAAAAAAGCTTCTGGAATGTTGAGATTAAGCGTAGTTAATAAAAAAAATCATTACTTCTCATTTAATTAAAACCAAACCATTTATTAAAGACATCATGGATAAGTTAATGTTCCTAAAACTTATCAATGTCATTATAATATAAGAATGATTAAAAATAATCTTTTATATAATGCGAAAGTAATTTTCAATCTTAGATAAAGCACATTTTTTTTTTTTTTTTTTTTGTTTAAAAATCAGCTTGCAAAAGTTTCTGGATTCTGTCGTCGCGCAAATATAAATAAAACTCTGTTATTAAAAGGAAATTTTTATTAATTCTAATTTCTAATTTAGTGTTAGCGTTTTATAATATAAATCCAGTATATAATAAAATATTTCCAGTAATTTGTGTCAATTTTAGTAATTAATTTTGTTGCAATTATATTATTAAAATATCTTTAGATAATTTGATGAATTTGGTAATTTAGTTAGAGAATTTTTGAAATTCAATACATTGTATTGTTTAAAACATTCTTGATGACATGGCAATTAATTGATGCAATTATATTATAAAAGATATCTTTAGGTAATTTAGAGGAATTGGGTTATTATTGCTACAATTTCGATCATTTTTGGCAATTTTTAACTTTTAAAATTTGATCCTCGTAACTTTTAGATCATCTCCGATAACTTTAAGACCAATAGAAATTCCAAACTATTCTTTCGGATTATAACAAACTAGGAGTCAAACATGAAGATTTAATGTGCTCCAGGCTCAAAGTTTTAAAATGTTCTGTCGACGGTTTTGTAGGGGAAGACGAATGAGTTTCTTCTAAATCTCATGCATTAATCCAATTGTTCTCCTTCGAATACTTTCCGGGGGAAAAAAACTTTCGCAGGAAACATTTAGGAATCTGAATTTTTTTAAAAGAAGTTTAAAATGTAGAAGTATAGGCAGACAACGAAGAAACTAATATAACACTCTTTTTCTTTTCTTTTAGTCTTTATTTCTTCCATTTGCAGTAACATGTAAAACTGTAAAAATAAAAGCTGCAAGAACCTCTATCTTTCCGATTCTTTATATATATTTTTTTTTAGTTTTTTTTATTTATTTTTCCGTCTTCTGCGATGTTCGCATCCACCTATACTTTGACCCACTTTTCTCAGGGAAAAGGAAGAAGAAGAAAACAGGAGAAGTAGAAGAAAAGATATGGACGAGAGAAGAAGAAAAAGGAGAAAAAAAAATTTCCTTCTTTTAACCGAGTATTAGAGAAATTGAAGAAGTTTTAAAGTGCAACATTTTTCTCCCATTGGCCTCTCCTCATAGTTGGACGTGAAAGATTCGGTTTCCGGAAAAACGTTTTTCTCGCTTTCCACTATCTTCAGAGTGCACAATGGAGGTGCACCTCTCCGGCTCCTTTAATGCCGAGGGACCGTCCACAAATTTATATATAAATGAATTACATCACTGCGGTTGATGGCTTAAAAATCTATTCAGATTGATGGATTGCTGCTTGGGATAAACCTTGAAGATTATGTTAGTTAAAATGGATTTGAAGCTCAGAATATACTCAGTAAAAATCAGAAAATACTCATTTTAACGAACTTGATGATATTAGGTTGGGAAAAAAGAAATCCATTATTTTTACGTGAACTTTTTGAAACTTCTTTTGGATTCGCTTTGTAAAAAAGTTTAAAACAGCTTTCATGTAGATTTTTAGGTCTTGCGCGTTACGACTGCTGACATGCTGTCAAGTTTGATAATTTTTGATATTTTATAGACATTCTCGACGATGTTGTATCCACATGCGAGGTGCATCTCTAACATCAAAAATACCCAAACGGAATCGACGAAACAAAAATTGTGCGTAACTGGTTGTTACAGTCATATATAGGACGATAAACACCTTTCACAATTTTAGCCACCTGGTTAGCATTTTCACCATTATAAAAGAAAAACTAAAATGTATCGAATTTTCTGTTTGTTGTCTTCTATTTTTAAAACCTTGTACTCGTAACTGAATGAATCAAACAGAAAACCGCAAGAGGATATTTTAGTGTCAAATGTCACCTTTCCAACGAGCATAAATCTGAAATTGTTTGATAGATACCTCACGAGATAGAGATCACTACAGACGTCTACCGAAAAAATAATTGGTAACATTTTCCCCAACCTAATATTTAAGTAATTCAAATGACGTTTCCTCTGGATTCTATTGTTTTCTTAAAATTATGTTTCTTGTCAATGCGTTTTGAATCATTGCAGATATCCATTCCCAAAGAGGAAATAGGACCTAAGATCTCATAAACTGAATATGAAAGACATGATCATTTACAGCAAACTGCCAAGATTGTACACGAAGTAATATCCTATAAACTGATCATTTTAAAATAATGATTCTGGAATGATGGGCTCTAAATGATGTTTACTTTGGATTCTATCTTTTTTTTTAACACTAATTGCCTTATTAATGCATTTGAAGTCATTGCAGATGTCTGTTCCCATAGAGGAAATAGGACCTAAGATCTCATAAACTGAGTATGAAGGAGATGATCATTTACATGTCACCACTGTAAACGAAGTCGTCTATGTTGTGGTGTTAAAGGCAATACATAAAACGGGAACTTGGATGACAGATTCGCTTCCGTATGGGATCTGGAAATGGTTTGTGGAACTACTAGCACTCCTACATGTGCGTGTACAGGGGAACAAGTTACTAGTTAGACCCAAAAACGCTTGACACACGATCCTTCGATCATATCGCTTCGTCGTTTTTCTGGTTACTTCAGATTCGGTACTCCGCAAGTGGGTACTATCTCGTGTTCACTGCCCAGAAAATATATTAATAGCACACTTCGAATGATCGACCTGGCGAACAAACATGGCACGTTGACCAGCCTGTGGTTTTGAAGCCATGAGGAGGCCCCTTTCAAACTGGCTAACTGTGCGAAATGTCTTCTCACGTGTCTCAATGTCATTCTTTGCTTACGAATGTCCTCCTAGCGTCGGCATGTGATCTTCACGTTTCTGAAATTTCCACTCTGCGCCGGTTTATGTAAGACCCACTTCCTGATTTCTGCCAAGCCCGTGGTTATGCGCATTGGTACCAAATTTGAATCCATTGTATATTGGAAATCATTGTACTTATTTACAAAAGTTTCGCGCTTTTATCTTTTTTCCTTTTTGTGTGTTATTTTCAATATTCCTGAGTGTATTTTGGAGAATAATTTTAAACACTGCTGTAAATGGATTTGTTATTTGTGGTATCAGTAAACATATTGTCATCATTATTATTTCTAATATTTCAAATTTAATACAGTGTCACATGCGAATATGTTCCTCGGTTAAAAATACCTGTTAATAATGTTTTCCATACTTCATCAACAATCTTAAGCTCATTTTGTTGGATTGTTGATGAATAACTGTGGAAAGAATACCAAGTAATTTATAACATGCACGCTTTAAAGTCTATATACGCAGTCAAGTATTAAAATGATACCATTTTATGACAATATTTTGAGCAATTACAATAAAAGTTCAAAGAAAATGTTTGTAATTGATAATGCTGGTAAATAGTTAATTTGGTGACATTTTTATTTCTGATATTTCAAGATGAGTATGGTGTTAAAGGCTATTCAGAGAAAACAATAATTACAAGGAGTTCAATCTTACTATAGGGGTTCTTCAAAAGGTGAGAATCATTAAATATAATTTATAAATCTACCATTTTTATGTTTGTTATTTTCCAGTTCTCGCTTTATTTAGATTTTTGAATTACTATTCAGGGGTTCAGATGACAAGTATGAAGAACTGGCTATTTCATTTTCTAGCTTTGAAGAAATGTAAGAATGAAAAGCAAAAACATCTTCAAATTATCTTGTTTATTGCCCATTCTGGTCATGTCCCTTGAATCCCTGTGGTGTGTGCGGTCAACCGAAATGATAGATTCCTTCAGCAAAGTCAGGGAGAGGCAAGTCCAATGACAAAATGCTCGTGGGGTGTCCTCCTCTCGATCATTCGGGGATTTACTCACCATCCTCTTCCCTCCAAGAAATCTTCCCTTTCTTCTGGTGGTGGGAGAATCAAGATCAAACGATAATATCTCCTCCATCTTCCGCATCCATTCAGGAGCCGGTGGTGAAAAAAACCCGTTTGTGATGCTACTTGAAAAACGTTCCAAGGAGGGGTGAGATGTGGTGAATCAAGGGGAGGAAGCCGCCCCTTCAACTTCCTAACTTCCTTCCGAGTGTTTGTATGCGGTTGCTGATGTGGCCGCCCTAGGGGTAGAGGGACTTTTCTGTGGGAAAACAGACGTCAATATATACCCTTCTTCCCCCCTTGTTTACTTAATCTCTTGATTCAAGGAATTTGAAAAGGAGGGGAATGAGGGATTTAGTAGACATAAAGTCATTTCTACTCATTCTTCGTTCACTTTCCTTGTATCCAATAACTAAAGCACTTTCCCTGAAAACTGATCTTGAAAGAGTAGATCCATTGCTATTAGTCACTCAAATAAGTATGCAGGGTATAGAAACTTTAAATAATATGACTAAATTAGAACAAGCTGAATTTTATGAATTCATATGCTCAATTAACTATTACTTATTTTCCTAGATTATTAACTCTAATATTTGGACCTTATTTTAGTGATTTTAAATTATTAAAATCATAAGTATCAAGTTTGAAAACAGATTGTTGAGAAAAAAATTAATTTTTTTCTTTTAGAAAGTTTAACAATGGAAGGGAAAACTTAGTCGTACTGAAAGGCTTTTGGTTTTAACATTATTTTGATCTAGGCCTTTTATTTTTGATGCTGCATAGTGACTAGTTTGATAGATACATACCGTAGTATTGTTTCGTATGGGTCCATATAAAAAAATCCTCATAGATATATGATGGAATATGTACTACACACGTGTCCATAAATTAAGCATTATTCAGAACCAGATAGATGCGCAAAGGGAAGAATGTCATACGTAGAAATGTCACACACATGGTCAAGCATTATACGCTAATTACAGAAAAGGACCAGATGACATCGAGAGTAAGCCACAATGGCTAGAGCATAAGACAGGGATGTATAAGGACCTATGTCAAAGAAGGAAACGTGTTCACTAACAATCCGTAAGACAATTAGTGCCACGACTGCATAGATACGACACAGATAAAGCACGTGGATGATGCTTTATTTGGTAAAATTATCGGTCACCTAGAATGCTGGCCTACTTGATGGCAATAGTTGAGAAACTCGGAATCACCTAAAGTTTCATCTCTAGGCTGTGGCAACAATTTCAAGACAATGCAAATGTCAGGAGGCATTGCATACAGATCGTTCTCAACAACGAATGACTAAAGGTATTTAGTAGTAATGCCCAAAAGAAACAAGTGGAACGCAGGTGCAAACCTGTCGCGTCAGCTATCGTAAACCATGAGTACTACTGTTTCAAGGCAAACAGTGTATAAGTATTTAGGACAGTATGATCTGTATACTCGCTGGCCACTCAGGTGTGTTCCACTTATGGAAACTTGTTGTCACCAGTGGTTATCCTGGAATAAAATGCATGCAAAGTGAACACCGTCATAGTGAGATTGTGTTATGTTTTCCAATGAGTCAAGGTTTAGTTTGCAGCCTGATTCCCCTCAGATGTTCATACGTCAGGTACCCAGTACCACCAAGACAGCATCTTTGAACGCCATCATTATGGTGACGCAGGAGTGCTTATTTGGGGAGGCATTGTATTTAGTTCTTAGAACAAATTTGTATGTTCAAATAGGAACCGCAATAGGCCAAATTTATCGGGGCATCATTCTGACATAATAACTCCATTTGTTAAGAGGTGACTTGTGAACTAATGTTTATGGATGCTAACGCCTGCTCTTATCGCTTGAACATAGCCCATCGTCCATGATTGTCTTCAATTGGAGGATCTGTATGAATTAGCCAGCATTTTAACCTCACTTGAATACGATTAAAATGTATGGGACACGCTTCGCATACGAATGGCAACTCGTCAACAACCTCCTGCATCTGTACCTCTGAAGGGCATTTCTTGTTGAATCTAAATACAGTTCTATAATTTTATGCTCTAAATGCAGTTCCATAATTAATGTGATTGTTAGCATGCTCCAGCATTATATGGCTGTATTTCTTAGTATGGGATACATACGATGTATATTAAACATCACACCATTAGCATACTCTTCAGTTATTATACATTAGATTAGCGATGTAAGTGCTGCACGGAGCTATAATCGGTATTTGTGTAGGCCTTGTATCATACATACACCTTTTGCACTTTCTTATTTATTTAATGTATGGATTTTATAAGTAAATTATATTTTTTTTTGCTTCTGCACCTTTAGAGGCCAGTTCCAATATTATCCTTAATTTATGGACACGTGTGTAGATCTTCGCCAATAGCTAATAGTGTAGACTAGTGTTATGTAAATGCTAAAATCCATATTAATTCCCTTTATTTAATAGATAGTTTACTGAAATACATCTCCATTATTTTATTTTGCCAATGAAATTGATTTAAATAACTAAATATAGAGTAAATTAAAGTTACAGTCTCACAAATGACGATGTATTCCAGTTGGTAGTCTTTTTTCCAAATATTACCATATTAGCTGGAAAATTGAAACTTAGGAAACCATAATTAATGCACTAACTTGTCCAGGCCTTCTAGTACTGGATTGAGTGATCGAATCTCAAATCAGACATTTTCTTGGAACGAGACTTATGTTTTCCTTTACTAGATTGCTATAGAACGTATTGTTTCTAAGAATATAATACCAAATTGCTTCAGTTTTCTTGTTAAGTTTTCAGCACTATAATTTCAATTATGTAAAGTAGTCAGTGGGTATTATTATCTGTATGTTTGCATTACACGTGTGCAGTATTATAATTAAAAACAGTATTTATAATGAGATATTCAGAACTGGTTTAGTCTCAGTGTTAACTATCAAAGAATAGATTCTCCTTTGGATTTGAAAGTTTATGCATATATTAATGCGAGAAAATGTGAGACCAGTTATATTTTACATCATCCGTGAAATATCAAACAATGTTTATGACAGCGAACACACTCCTTATATGCTAAATATGAAGCAAATATTAGGATGGGGAAAAAGAAATCCATTATTTTTACGTGAACTTTTTGTAACTTCTTTCAAATTCGTTTTGTAAAAAGGTTTAAAACAGTTTTCATGTAGATTTTTAGGTCTTGTGCGAAGCTACGACTGCTGACATGCTGTCAAGTTTGATAATTTTTGATATTTTATAGACATTCTCGACGATGTTGTATCCATGCAAGGTGCATCTTTAGCATCCAAATACCCAAACGGAATCGACGAAACCAAAATTGTGCGTAACTCGTTGTTACAGTCATATATAGGACGATAAACACCTTTCACAATTTTAGCCACCTGGCTACCTTTTTCGCCGTTACAAGAGAAAAACGAAAATGTATCGAATTTTCTGTTTGTTGTCTTCAATTTTTAAAGTTTGTACTCGTAACTGAATTAATCAAACAAAAAACTGCAAGAGGATATTTTAGTGTCAAATGTCACCTTTCCAACGAGCATAAATCTGAAATTGTTTGATATATACCTGACGAGATATCGATCACTACAGACGTCGACCGAAAAAATAATGGATAACTTTTTCCCCAAACTAATATAATGTCATATTTATTAAAGGATCAATAATCAATAGAATATTGGACATGAAATGACCACTTGGTTTTCCAAACTTATTCCATGAAAACTATTGGTTATGGTATTATTTAAAATGCTTAGCATCCTTAAGTCACATTGACTGTTTATCAACTATTAATGCCGAGTAATATTGGAAAACCAAATTAAGTTTGCTATGTTTTGCAGAGAAACATGTTCTTTATCAAAGAAATGTTTTAGAAGCAAGTTAAAAGATGCACTACTTATAACTGAATCTTCATAAGCAATCATCCATTATTTTAAATAAATATCCACACTGATCAACAAATTTTATTCTGGTAAGCACTCTAAGAACTAAATATTTTTAATGGAAACAAATTCCGGAAGTTTGGAACATAAAACAGTTATATTTCTCAGCATTAGTAGCAATATATATATTTCATATAATATAGGATGCAAAAACATCTCCTATTTAATTATAACTATCTGTTATACTTTCCTTTACCTTGAGCTCCTTAGATTAAATGAATTGTAAGACTAGTTACATCCGTAAATCTCTTCTCTTACTTTTTAACCTGAAGCAGAGGGAGCGAAGAAATAAAAACAAAACAGAGTTAATTAAATAGTAGCTGTATTTTTATGGAGCTCTTAGATACTTGTTTTTTTTGTGTTTTGTACTGAATTAATTGCTCTTCAATATTAGTACCCGCTTCTTTTCTAGAGAAGTTCGTACTTCCTTCTCTAAAATTAACAGTATACTGATAAAATTAAACCACTGTGATTTAAGAAAAAAAAAACGTAATTTGTAAGTAGCAAAAAGATTCTTCAGTTTATTATTTAATTTTTTTTGGTGCATTTAAACAATGCACTATCATGTAAATAATCAGATTTAACTATATATGTTAGGTTATTTTTATTTTCTTTTTTTATATAATTTTCTGGCTTCATATTAAACGGTTAAAATCGTTAAATATAGTTTCAGTAAATTTCGATGACGAATAAGGAAAGATATTGTCCTCTTAGTTGTCATTAACATTTACTTTTGCCCCTTAATAAAAGGAAATTAGACTTTATTGCATAGGTTTTCTTATCTTGATCGTTTTCAGCTGTATTAGTTATCGAACCAACTAAATTACGGAAAAGAAAAGAATCCTTTTCCTTCATGACTTTAAACTGTCTCAGTGGTTTTTATTTCATTTTAAGGTAGCTTAAGCTGAGTCTACTATTAAAACTGGGTTAGCCTATACTTTAGGGTGCCCCCTTGATTCTCGCCAAATTGTGGTCGCCGTTGATCGCCAAGTTGGGCAAAACCCAACCGTATTCTGATTGCAACAGAACAATTGATTGTTTTGTGCCAAAAAAAATCGCCAATAAAATCGATAGCCAAAAAAAGTCGCCAATTTTGCCAAGAGGGAACCCGTAAATATAGTTTTACCTAAAATTGTTTATGAAGCCAACCATAGTAGTAATTTTACCTCTGATTAAGTGTCAAAACTATTTGCCCAACTATTTTTGATTATCCAACTATTTGATTGCCCAACTATTTTTAATTATTAGATCTGACACATCACTCGTCATACTGACAGCAGATCATAGCACCTTATAAATCTTCAAAGGTCTATAAAAACAATTGAGATAATGGTTTTTTACTAATTGATAAACTTAATTCTCTGTCTTCTGATTACATAAGTGTTTCTTTAACCCACGGAAATACATCACACTTTTTCTTTTCTTTTTCACGACATCCTTTCATTGTATTCCATTTTAAGTGAGCATTTCTTTTGATTAAAACCTTGAAAATCCGTCAAGGTCTTAATCAACAGTAGTTAGTACCTCAACAACTGACGAGTTTAAGGCTGAATTGATACCTTCCTATCTAAATTTTTATAGATGGATCTTAAACTCTATGGAATATTAGCACAATAGACCAACTAGGCAACAGTTTTTCCGCGTGAGATGTTATATTCAAGTAATACTGTAGACACGAGAATAAGTATTTTACTTTTTAACCTTACAGAAGTTCTTTATGTTTCTATGATATCTATGTAAATTGTAATTGACTACAAATAATATACCTTTAAATACACATAAGATAGATAATAATACATAAATCTGAAATTGTTTGATAGATACCTGACTAGATATCGATCACTACAGACGTCTACCGAAAAAATAATGGATTACTTTTTCTCCAACCTAATATAATAATCGCTGTTAAAACAAGCATTTGTTTTTAAATTTATCAACATGAATACACCTGACAAATCTTACGTTATAATTTAACCAAACTTTACATTGTAAAAATATTTTCGCCAAAATCAATATTATTAATAGCAGTCGATTTTCCATTTTATCACGAAAGCGATGCTTTGCTTTTGAACAATATCTGCCAGAAACATCGAATGCGAAGAAAATCTTTTTACGAAATTTTTCTATTCCCACAATGCCTCACACTCTGCCGGTTTCCGAGGGTGACAAAGCCCTTCAAATCATTCATTGCCGATATTCTCTCTTCACTTCATTTCATTCAAAAACTTACTTTTTGGTGAAAAAAAAGGGGTAAAAAAAAACTTTTTTCCCTTGACGCGTTAAATTTGCACCGCTGAATTGGCAACATCTCTTCGAGAATCAGTCTCCTTTTCGTTCCATTTTTTTTTTCTTACTTTATCTCTTTTTCGAAAAGAAATTTCTTATCCTCGGAGTGGCAGCGGCTTCTCCGGCACGCACAATTGACGTCACACTTGTGATGAAGACGGTGGTGGGCGATAAGACCCTCCTGATCCGAAAGTTTTCCTATCCGGGAAAGCCTCGCTACTTTTTTAAGGTTTGTCCTCGCTTGAAGTTTTGGGGAGGAGGTAGTGTGGAATCTAGCCGATAACACCCTTTGATAATACGCGCGACAAAATTTTCTTCTTATTTTAATCTTTGTTCGCCTTGGGGAGGGAGAGCCGAGGCGTGGCTTCCCTGTCTGATAAGAAGCCAAACATGGAAGAGGTCTCGAAAATATGCAAACTTCAGCAATTGTCACAATAATCTGTTATCAAGTTGAACTTTCATTTCTACTTTTTATTGTCTTGACTATTATTTCACAATTCGAGGATTTAAAAATTCTGTCCAATTTCCTTTTCAATTTGATGGTATTGAGTTGGTGGTACTCATTCGTGACCCGCTGTGAAAAACTAAAATCAAGAGCCTCTTTCAAGTGCCTCTTTAGTTTAAATTGTTTGAGAGTTAAATTGTATGGATAAGAGCAATTCTTAAAAGTGCTTTTTATGATATTTACACAATCTCTTTATAAGTAACAATATACTTGAATGATTAAATCACTCACACGGCAATTAAAGCAGCCATATTGTTGATCTGTATTTCTATACTTTATCAATTTTGAGTTTTTGTATTCTTGTTTCTATGATACATATATATATATATATATATATATATATATATATATATATATATATA
>JAPDSC010094266.1:45698-59368 GCA_026290005.1 Latrodectus geometricus | reverse complement strand
TATATATATATATATATATATATATATATATATATATATATATATATCTATATGTATGTATTTCTAATAATTCACATACCAAATCGAATTATTTGATAGAAATTAGTACTTAAACAAAGTTTTGCTGTACAGATTCAATCGGATCAACCAGGATTGATGAATTATAATATTTGTTAAAAGCAAATTGGAATCTACATATTTTATAGACATTGTTTAATGAACCAAATATTTAATATAACTGCTAAAGTAATTCATCGCTAAAACAGTTCATTATATTTCTATAAATCCATTTACAAGAAGTATTAAAGTAATGAAGTTAGTTTTCGCTTAATATTAATAATTTTTTTATGTTAACATTTTTAATTAATGCATTTTTAAAATTCTAAATACAACAATATTTTATTACTCATTCTAATAATAAATATGAATGTTATCTCTCATACAGGTTTACTATATTCAAATTCTAAATTTAAGTATTTTGTAAGCTTTATGTTAACGATTTTCAAACATAAAACAAATAAGTAATTTTTTGATATTTACTATTATTAATTTCATAATACTAATAATATAGTTAATAACTATTAAATAATTTATGTGTTTAAAAAATGTGCTTATAATAATGCTTTCTGTCTCTCTGTGTAACTTATATTTTCTGCATCAACACCACTTTTAAAGAGAAATATTTAACAGAAATAAATACATATAATAACAAATATTTTTTCAAATAATTTTTCGCTTGGATCATATTATTATCATTAAAATACTATCTCAGCACTTTTTTAGAAGAAAAAATTGATATTTCTTGAGAAATATATAAAGCTGTTTTTTTTATTTTTTATTTTATTATTTTTTTATTTTAAAGAAAACTGAAATTGTTAAAAGCATTTTACGACTATTATTTTTGTATTACTGTAATTCAAATTATTTTGCATTGATGCAAAAATGATTACTAATCAAGGTTTAGTAATAATAAACTTAAAAATCTTTTAAAACAAAAATCCGAAGTACCAAACTATTTCAAAAATCTGTTATAAGTTGCAATATAAGAGTTAAGTGTTTATATTTTTTCACAAAGCTCAAATTATCAATAAATAATGCTTAATTTTCAACACACGAAAAACCACAAGAAATGTAAGAGGAAAAATTCTGTGAATCTGACATATTTCTTCGAAAATAACCAATCCTTAAAGTTCATTATTTTTTTGTTTTCAATATTTCATTTTAAGCTTCGGTTTAAGAATACATATTGTTAAAAATAAATTAAAAGAAAGAGTAATCAAACACAAAGAATTCAGTCGATATAAGAAATAAAATTAGTTTGACAAACTCTCGAAGAGTTTTCTAAATTTCCCTTCAGCTTTTGGAAATTGTGCAGTTGTTTACTTCTTGAAAAAAAAAGAACTAATTTAAACTGTCGGCGATTTTTCAAATAAACTTTTCCATTCGACAGCGATAAAAAAATAAATGAAAGTGAAAAGATAGATTTTGTTCTAAGATTATTACTCAAGAATCCAATTTATTTGACCAAACGATGAACTGAAAAATAAAAATGGTGACTAATATAAATTTAATTTCTTTCGCTTTTTTTAAAATGCTCTTTTAAAATAAAGTAACAGATTCTTTGCCGTCGCTAAAAAAAAATAAAAAAAGAATATTGGTCGAGCTGAAAATGCAGTAACCAACGTGCAGAGGAATTATTTAATTTAATAACACAGAATGAAACATAAATGAAAGAAATTGCATTAAAAAAAAAAAAAAAACTAAAACCATTGCGTGAAAATGAAATAATTTAAGAATAGTGAGTAAATTAGATTACTTTAAATGAAAGTGGAACTTATTGAATTAAAATTGTTGGTTAAGCTTTTTAAAGTAATAAAAGATTCACAGCATGATTTAAATTATTTGTCCAAAATTAAAAATTTACATGTGTAGAAGAATGTTGTTTTCAGCATTTTTATATATATATTTCAAATTCTACAAATTTGTTTTATTTAAAGTTCGACATAAGGTCGTTTGTATGAAACTTATTTTAAAATAATTTTCTTTTAAGTTCCATGTAATTTCATCTATATTTAGCTTGTTTTAGGGTCATTTTAAGTTTGACAAGTTTAATTTTAACTCAGGAGCATTTAAATAATTACAAATAATACTTTATGTAGAGAGTTATGTGCTACTTTAAATACTAACTCAAAGTCACCTAATTTTTTACATCTTTTCCAACATCAAATGTTTATATTCTTATTGATATTCTGATGCAATATCACCAGCTTATGATTCTATTTTGATCATTTCTTTATTTCCAATAAACCGTTTAGTTCTATGATTAACAATCATTATACATTATGACAAAATTTTGCTAATAATCTGATACATTATCATAACTATATTTTCATTTTTAAGCACTTTGTAAAACTAATCCAGTATCTATTAATTAGTAATATTTCTGTAAAATTGCATTACATATACATTTAATTCTTTTAAAAATAGCTAGAAATTGAGGAAAAGAAGTTACTGCCCGATGTGATTATGAAGAAATAAAGAAAAATTACGCAACAATAAAGAAAGTGATTTTGATATTGAGTTTGAGAATTATGTTGAAGAAATAAATACTTGTAGTAAAATAGAATTATATTTTCCGATAAATATAAATATTGTTAAGGAATGTAATGTATTTATTTATTTTTTTAAGTCTTCGATAAAGTGCAAATTTTAGAATTCATCACAAATTTAATTCCCACCTCGTAAAATGAATATTGACAGCATTTAAAAGTAAATTGTAGAATTGAATTTTATATGTTTTAGCTTTTGTAGTAATAATATTTTTAGAGGAGTGATTTTCAATCACTGTGCCGTGGTACTTTTGTGTGCCACCAAATTTTAGAAATGTATATGGTAAAAAATTATCATGTTTTTTTATTGCGTGTAAAATAATAAAGGATTGTAGTGCATATTATATCATATTATTTGACATTCAAAAACATTATCAACTATTTTGCATAGTATATTATTGGTAAATAAACAAATTTTATCTATTTCTTTCTGTGCCACCAAATTTTGAAATCGATTAGAATGTGCCTTTACAAAAACAGGTCGAGAACCATTGTTGTAGCGTGATAAAGTGAAACCTTACTGAGCATGCACATTTTGTTGAATGTTTCTTTCTTTCTCCCTACTTATGTTTTTAGATTATTTAATCAGAATTTAATCACCATCAGATAAGAATTTAATCAGGATTATTTTAACTAATTTTGTTGTATGTAAATTTTAAGCATATTTTATGTATAAATTAAAAAATAAGTTTTTAATCGTGTTTGCGAAATTCTTTTAATTGCTTCCAAATAAAACTAACAAAATGTCAGAAAAAATGAGCAATGAAAAAATATAGAAAATACCAAAACGTTGGTAAATTCCATATTTATACATACATCATAATCAAGTGCAGTTTCATTAAGTTGATTAGAAATGGGAAATCGAATTCAACTCTCATTTGAATATTGACAGCTGTTCAAAATAAATTTTAAAATTATATTTTAAATGAATCAGCTCTCGTTGTTGTTGTTATTGTTAATGACACTTGGTGATGCCAAGCCCGTATGTCAAAGAGACTAGGCGAATGAAGTCAGAGAGGGAGCGTCTTCCATTTTTTTAATAGAGCACCCTCATTCGAAGGTGGAAGTACGACTTTTGGCTCATAGATGGCAGCACCACCTGAATCTTCCAATTTAGAGATTGAAACCAGTCAAGACCCAAAGCCTGGCTCCAACCACCCCTTGAGGTATTAATTTGTAATGGGAACATGGAGGACATTGCGACCCGACGGATTTAACGTGTCCTCGTAGTAATAATATGTTGTAGAATGACAAACCAAAATCTTACTAAACATGCATATTTATGTGAATATTTAATCCTTTCTCCATATTAATATTTTTCGATAACAATTTAATAAGAATTTATTCACAGTTAGATGAGATTTTAATCAGAATAATTTTAACTAATTTATTAAACTAATTAAAATTATTCTATTAGTATTTAGTAAATTTTAAGCATATTTTGTTTATAAACTGTAAAAGGAATTTTTAATCATATTTTTGAAATTTTTTAATTTTTTTCATATAAAAACGAACAATACAAATAAAGTCTAAAACATACCAAAATGTTTGCAAATTCTATAATTATATATATCATAATCCAGTGCAATTTCGCTAAGTTGATTAGAAATGGGAAATCTAATTGATTTAGGAGCATTTTATCACCACCCAAATGTCATTACAATTTAGATTTTAATAGGATTTTAATAGCTTTGTGAGTTGAACATGAAGGAATAATGAACCATTATTTGCGATGCATATTCATCATTAAATAATTCTTCCAGTAATCACCCCCGCATTCCAACAACGGGAAATTCAAAACTAAAACCAGCAATCGAAGTTCTTTTTAAATTAATGAAATTTTTGGTCATTAAGAAATCATTAATTGTCCTTAATGAAATGATAATCATTTTCTGAATCGAGATAATTTTATCATTTTTAAAAGCTTTAAAATTCATTGAAAGCGATCACTGAACGGATAACGAATGTAGGAAGCATTGTTAATTTTAGCATTTTTTTTTTCAGTTCCAATTATTCTTTTTAGTTAAATTTGAATGAAATTGTTCGAGTTAGATAATGACAATGAAAATAAATGGTATTGATTAAGAATAACATTTTTATGATGGTGTTGTAAAAGAAGCAGTGTTTAAAATAAGATCAATAAAGTTTTAATTTATTTGCTTCCTGTGAATGATTTAAAAATATTCCTAGTTTCTAATGAACGACGTTATTCCTTCTTATAGTGTAAAAATGAGAAAAAGCAATATAACCGCTTTAAAAAAAATTAAAAATTTAATGGTTTTCTCATAGCATATTACTCAATTTAGTTTTTTTAATATATATATAATAGAAATCACATTTTACAATGAGTAATGGAGAAATAAGAAAGTATATATCAATATGGATGTAAAGTTCAATTTTCTTTTTTGGCATATTAGTTTCACACTAGTCATTTTAAAAGTTGGTCAAAAACACACAAAAACACAGGATGCAATTTTAATAATGATTTATGGTCTATTTTTTTTAATCATTGTCTAGTGACGGGTTATATACTAGTGACATGGTCTAATGACGGGTAATATACCAGTGAATGGTCTAGTGATGGGTCATATACAAGTGACATGGTCTAGTAACGGGTGATATACGAGTGAGATGGTCTAGTGTGGGGTTATATACTAGTGACATGGTCTAGTTAGTTTATTAGATTATAATTAGAACCATCACTAAGATACTTCTTCGATTGACCATAGCTCAAAGAATGAAAAAACATTATCAGGGGACTTTAAAGTTTATTTGCCACCGTATATCTCTCATAAAAACTATAATCCATAACTTTTACTTCACCAATTGACTACAACTTAAAAAAGCTCAAAATAAATAGATTCAAACTATATGCATATAGCTTATAACATGCTGTACAGCAATGGTGCAAGATTAGATGTTTAATCATTTGGTAACAATTTAAAGTGGTGAAAAAGTAGATAGATAATTTTAGAGTAAAACGTTTTATAATCAAGATTATGTATCCATGATTATTACTTATATATCGCTGAAAAGTTCTGAAACAATATCAGATATTTGATCATTTTATGATATTTTAAAATGAATGAAACACTCTTTAGGCTATTTTAAAGTAGTACGTTAGCTTGACCATTGCTAAAATCAAACAATTTACATTCAAACATTAATGAGTTTAATAATTTACATTCAAATATCAATACAATTTACATTCAAACATAAATGAAATCATTTTAGAAAGTATCCAAGCCTTTGCTCATATTTTACTGTAAATATGAAGCTCAATCAAAACATTATTTTGTAAATATATCGCCAAATTTTATTTTTAACAAAGTAATAAATATGTTTTTTTATGTTAACATTACACAATGTTTTTTTGGTACTTATGTACAATGACGGCTACCTTGACGATAGAAATTTTCATTGGCTACTTAATTGATGGCAATAGCACGATTTAAATAATATTTACATAATATTCTACATTTTAGGAACTTATTTAACTTACGTTAGCGCCAAGGGTTTTATTTTTTTTCTTAGGTAGATGTTATATTATTTTTTCCGGTTACCAGTTTTGGTGACATATCTAGATAGTCTTCATAGTACGCAAGCTTTGAAGGATATTGAAAATTTACAATTTCCTTCTCGCCAAAATCCGCCAATATTTTTATCGCCGGTTGCTAGACACCTAATTGAGATATCCCGTGGTCCAGAAACACAAACAGATTCATTTGGCGACCATTCCGGTTTTTACATTAAACGGAGCATTACTAAGCAATTAATTGTCCGGCAATTAATTTAAGCTCCTTTTCACTATGAGCTGTTTCTTTTTTCATTATACTCTCTTTAAGTGCTGCTCTTTGTCGTTTAATGATTGTGGAATAAAATTTACGACATTGTCACTTGTATTGTTTATGAGCCGTTACTGTTGCCATGGATGGGGACAAAGATTTGTAGGCTGATTTACAATGCCATGTATTAAAGTAAGCCCATTTTTGCAGCATTTTCAAATTAATCATCGATAAAAAAGTAAATGTAGCAATTTATTAGACAAAAGAATGCTTTCAATTTCGGATTTATATATTTTTTCTAGACCACTAGAAGCATTTTATTTGTTCAATGTTTTATTCACGGAATTACTACACAAAATGCCCTACCATTTATCTCTTGAGAATATGAAATTAATTTTAATAACACATGCTTTCATCAGTATTGACATCACCGACACATTATTCAATTATTTTGAATTTAATTTTTTTAATTTGGTTCATCTATAATTCAACATTTACTATATTATTTTAGTTAGTGTAATCATTTATAACTTCAATTAAATATTTTTTAGATAATATGTTAGTAATGCGCACTAATTATTAGCTCGTATTCCAAACCCTTTAACTTTTAAGTACTGTCCGGGGCCCGCCTTCACCGCTATGTACTGGGTGATGTTTTTTAAAGTGACAGTGTTTGGAGCGCCCTGTATCTCGATCTAATAGTCCAAATATAACTATACTTGGTATTTAGACTAATCAAAACATGGGAAAAAGTATTTCATGAAAAAAATTTAGTTCCAATAACTGCCACTGGGGCATTTTGGGGCACTTTACAATGTATAAAATGTGAGAAAAAATTACTAACGCATATAATCGTATAGTTAAATTATTAATGCTTATTTACTACATTAACTTTACCGGTAGGGAATTATACCACATTCGATGTGAGCACCGTTCTCAGAAATAAAACCGTGCATTTTGTGCACAAAATTCTTCTCAGGCTACGTAACATATCACGAGGAATATTCTGCACTGACTTTATTATGTTGTCCTTTAGAATAGAGAAATTTGATACCCCACCAACATAAACTCCAGATTTCAAATAATTCCAGAATCAAAAATCGTAATTTCGTAATTTTTTTCTGGTTCGAAATTCCCGAAGAGCTGTGGATGCATTACATTGATTCATATAATACAGCTTCACCAGCAACGCACATTCCGGTAACATGAGAGGCATGGCCACTGGAGCTAATTTACTTCAACTGAGATTCTTTGTCGGAGCTGTCTACTACTTGCTTTTATAGTCCCTATTATTGGCACTGTCATCGCACAACATTTGCATTTGTCTTTGATACCCATCTTTAATGCTAATTCTCATTATTGTAAGCTACAGCAGCGCCACGAAATGCCCTAGCAGTGATTTTTGGATCTAATTTTTTTTTTACGGAAACCTTTTCCCCATGTTTTGATTTGTCTAAATACCAAGTATGGTGCCATTTCGACTATTAGATCACGATATAGGGCACTCCAAATATTGTCACTTTAAAAAATATCACCCAGTACTCAGCGGTGTTGGCGGGCCCCGGACAGTACTTTAAAGTTAATAGGTTTGGAATACGTACCGATCACCAAGCCCCTCATAGTTTTGAGCCATGGTCAGATGATGATGTCACTCTTGATCTGGTAACTTACTATCTACATTCTCGCCACATCAACGGAAATATTTTGGACGTCACCTATTTACGTGGACACGTCCCCAACCTACGGAGCTCAAGCAACCCAGTGAGGGAGAATGTGGTCACCATCCCAATTCAACCTATGGCAAATGATGTTTCACTTTGCTGATCTTAGCGGAAGCAGAAATATGCTACTGATCCACTTGGAAAGGCAATAGTACGTGATGAATGTAAAAAAGACCACGGTTTATGTCTGTTAAACTATCTCCTACTCGCTGTCAAAATATTATACAAAAATCCTTGTATTTAAGACTATGCATTCGAATTTAATCTCTATAATGTTAGTTGCTCCAAATGATAAATTTTTTTGTTTGCGGTCAAAAGTGGCTTAAAATACTATATGATAATATTGTAGGAGTTTTACCCCACACTCTTTTTAAAAGTGTTTTTGATTCTTTATTTTATTTATTAAATTTTCACCCGTAATTACTTTATTTTAGAATTAACTTATTTCTTAAATCAATCCGTCAACACAAACGTGGATTTGTGTAAACTTACTTTTTGCGTTACAAGTTCTAAGTTGACCATAATTAAAATGGTTTTTAATTATCAGTGTCATTTAACTTAAGATGTGAAACACAATTCTTCTCATTGCTTACAATACCATAAGCAAAATAATCTAATGTTGTAACACTCATTAATCTTGATTCTTAAAATTTATTTTCTTCGATCTTAAATACTTAGACTTAAAAATGTGGCAATAATTCTGGTAAGGACTTTTCGTAACATGGGCCACCTACCCTGTCTAGGGATCAGCGTGCATGATTGCGGATAAGGAGGTCCTGGGTTCGAATTCCGGCATGAATGTACTATCTATTTCTCTCCTGTCTTTGACCTTTCCTTGTATGATTGGAGTGGGAATGGTTGCCTACCCTATAAATGCGTTCCTATGGCATGTGTGTTTATTTCAATATATGAAAAAAATCATCTCCTGTTATCTTCAATGTGTTAGCTGCAAAAATGTCCGTCATAACCTAACCTAACCACATGAGGTTAGACAGTTGTTACTACATATATGAAAGTATTGAATTGTATTGTGTGTGTATGTGTTAGGTATTACTGCTATATATTTTATGGTATATACCTGTTATTTATAATAAAGAGAATGTCCCCTACATTTTAATAACGGTTAATTGCCATTTGAGGTCCACCCTCTTTTCAAGACTTCTCAGAACAAAACCATTGGAGAAACCTCTTAGCACAACAGAATTTGTCTGTGTCAAGTATAGAACCCGATACCATTGCAATTTCTTTTCTCCCAGGATACTACTAGTCAAAAAAATTACTAAAAAAGCAGCCTTATTTTTTATGACCCTGTTTGGCAATTCAAAAAATTTATTGTGCAAGATATTTTCAAAAGGATGTATTTGTTATAGAATTGCAAGAAAATGTCCATTGCAAAGGGATAGAGAAGAGATTCAATATATGCCCATCCCCCAATCCATTTCCACCCCCGGAGAGAATAATGAGTGTTAATAGAATCGTTGATTTGAGATAAACTAATGAGAAACACTGTACTCAAATGAAATTCGCTACCTGATTCCCGTTGATTAATTAGATTCCCTTCTACCCGGGTCTCACCTTTCGTCCCCCCCCCCTCAATTCCTTCCTCCCATCTTGAGTAGGGCGCCTGGAAAAAGAGGGGGCCATTCAGAAGGTCACCTCACTTTTCACACCTCTCAAGAAATAATGATATTTGTCAACCCCAGCTACTAATTTGGAGAAGATGGTGTATTGTTTCGTTTCCCTCGCCCCCAGATTCTTTACTACAGCGCCCTCTTGTGATATTTTCTCAAACAACTCATTTGGGCTTGTTAAAACAGAAATGAATTAACAGTCATTCAAATTTACTTGCTTGCTTTTATTTTATCGTTATTTTTAACTAGTAGTATTTTTTGGACATCTACAAAACTCTATATAAGCAAAAGTGGAACTCCAATTATAGAGAAATGATGATATAATTTATATTATATCACTTATTTTCTAAGTTATAATAACAATGCATTAATGAATTACATAAGTTAGATTTATATCATATTACTATGATTAACTTATAGAAACCATATGAATATAATATTTCTATGAGAAAATTTGTGTGATGTATTAATCCCGTTATTACCATCAAAACCAGACATACTAGATATAGTTTGAAAATTAGATATCATTAATTATATTATAATAACGTCGAGTAAATTCATATAATTTTATAACTAGTCATTATTACGTATTTAATGTGAATGTCCCATATGACAGTAGTGTCGAATATTAAAGCTTTCTTGGGAGGAATTTGTAGGGAATAAATTGTTTTCGATGATTAGAATAAATGTAGTTTAATATGTTTAAGTGAGAACTTAGATTACGCTGATTAACACATTTAATTTAACTATAGATTACAGTATTAAAACATAAATTGGTATGAACATAAGTAACGCGAATATTTAAATATTATGGTAAATTGAAATTTAATAATGAATTTCATACAATAAAAAGCTCTATTTTAGTGATCAATTTCACTTGTAACCATAAACGAAATTGATCATATTAGCTTATTATTAGCTAGTTATTAGAACTGCAGAAGCCTAGAGGGTAAAGACATTAACTCATGACATGCTAGTTAGGGATTTTTATTTAAAAAAATGATTTGTTAAATTTTATTAGTTGCCGAGTATTTCAAGGCACTTTTAACTTCATTAGTTTCTATCGTCCTCAACTAGTGTGGTGTGAAAGTTTGCGAGAAGTTACCAAATCTGGTGTCAATCTTGTCAATTGACAGTTTATTGCAAGCTGTATTTAGTGATTCCAATTGGGAAAGAAGGACAAATAATAGCCTTCTTTATCTACCAGTAACAATTGCAAATTTAACTAAAATAGTCACTTTTTGTGCTAATCCAACTGAGTTCTAAATCGGATTCCAAAGCAGATGTTATTATATTTGATTGAATCTTTATATTTAGCTGAGAAATAATAATTGAATTCATCAACAAAACCTTCAACTAAATAATCAACCAAGAATTATTAAAGTAGTTTCCGAACAATCAAATGCATTTATTTCATGTGAAAAGTGCAAACAAGCAAGAGCATGATGGTTCTGAGACCAAATCCGCTTCTGATTTTTATTTAGCATCAGTTATTGTTATGAGGTGAAATTTACTCCAATTTAAAAATGACATAGAGATTGGTAGAAGAAGGTATCAACACAGATGATCGCATGATTTGAAAGTGGTTAACAATTAGATGGTTGGTTGATAAAACTGAGTACCAAATATTCTTTGAAACTAAACACTGAGAGTTTCGCTTAAGGCTGACCACCTAATAGGAGCACATGCTTCACATCCCAGAGCCCTTGGCCAAATAATCAGATATGGACACGGTAGGTCTTTTTTCCCCAATGGGCTGTCGTGCCATCGAGATTAGATTTTTTCAGTTTAACAATTAATAATATTTTATACTCAGAAGAATTTGACAGTAGCCGTAAATGTAACGCAATAGATAAAATTTGAACTTCAACATTATTTAATTTCGTAAATACTTAATTCTGTAATATTTTCTCTGAATTTATCCATTTTATCAGCAAACAGAAAATGGTATATCTCTATTGAAATCAACAGCAAATGATACATTTTGTAGAATTGAAATTGATTAATTTGTTTGAGATTTACGAAATTTACAACATAGAATGCACATTTGTAAATCCTTATGTACGTATTTTTTTAAAATGTTATGCGATGAAATCTATTTATCTATCAACCTACCTATCTAGTGTGTGTTGAGAATAGAATTACTGGCCATTATAATGTATACAAGAAAGAAATGCAAATGGTAAAATGATATTTAGCATTTTCATCCATTTGATCTACCAATATAGCTTATTGATAGATCAACAAACTGTATTGGAAATTTCAGGAAATTAAAAATAATGAATTCGTAAATAAACAATTGCCAGAACAACCACTTGACAATAATAATTCTTATACTTTTTGCAGTGAGTGAAACACAGATAGGATGGCATTTATAGTTACAATTGCTTCAACAGAATATTTGGACTATGACTGGCTTATATTTACTAGCTAGTGACTAGATAACCATTGACCGGACATTTTATATTTGGTAGATGCATGAAGAAAACGATCTCCGAAGCACTTTCTGCGCCAAGGAAAATCCGTACAATACTTGCTGAATACACTCTTAAATTATATTCGTTGAAATGTAAGTTTTTCCAGGTCTTAAACTCCAGTTGATGGGTCAATAGGATACAATCATGATGGTCTAAGCAGAACCCGGATTGGGCTGAAAGCACGTTGTCATACATACCGTACAGGCTCATTACTAATCACACCATTAAAATGAGTGATATATCGATAAGAATAGCCTATGTCTCAATCTCTTTGCTAATAGTCCATCATAATGAAAACATGGCCAAACTATTTGTACGAATAGTAAGATTTACCATTTGCTCCAGATGTTATGCTCAGCAGGCTTCTGCCGAGCACATACTTGACTGCCTGAAGATCTCAAGAGAGAAGATTTACTCTTCCCCCCTTCTTGTCCGCGACCATCTTTGGGTCAGCGGTCTTTTAGATCTTGCCTGACATCGTTAGAGAGCTGGAGGATTAGAAACAACAACAACGCTATTTGTATATGCATGTGTTTCCTTGAAAATGATCCCATTTTTTGGTTAAGGACTCGAGACGATGATACCTATTAAAGTAATACAAGTAGCATGCGTGTCTTATTGGCTGTTAATGATAATAGGCAGTGGTCATGCAGCACTGCATTCCATATGACTGTCCATTACATATTAATTCTATTTAGATTATAAAAGTTCTTGACCTATGCATGCTAATCTTGAGATAACTGCAATCTCAATAAGTTAAATTTTTTATTCAAAGTTAGAAACATTTTGGTAAGTAATTCTTCTTACACACCAGGCACTATGAAACTTTCCCCAGATAATATAATTTATGAAAGCGAAACTATTGTAGAATTTCTTAACTTAAACTTATTAAAAAATCATAGATCTATTTCGAATGAATATGCTTAAAAGATAATTATTTGAATATCACAGATATTTTTCTAGTAGTGTTCAATTTACATATGCAGCTGATTGCTTTCTTGTTTCGGTAAATTTAATTGCCAGAAATATTACTTAAAAACTAATTTGACAAATTTAAAAACATCTATTCCCGAGTAAAGAATAGTATCGACAAATTGCTTAACGTAATTGCAAATAGCCTGAACGTTGACCTCTCAGCTATTATCTGCCCACATATATGAAATAAGTTTAGATAAATACATAATCTTTAAATAGAAAATGTAAATTAAAAATAATAAACCCCAGTTTCATATGACATAATAATTCAGATTCTTTGCCAACGAAATCAATGTTTGTGAAACTGGAAAAAACCCAACAGAAATTGTTTTATGTGTCTTAATACCCTGTGTATTAAGCCTGCTGATATGAAGAGCATTAGAAAATAGTTTACGTTACTCAAAGATATAAGTTGTTTGCGTATCATATATATATATATATATATATATATATATATATATATATATATATA
>JAPDSC010094266.1:13124-45688 GCA_026290005.1 Latrodectus geometricus | reverse complement strand
ATATATATATATATATATATATATATATATATATATATATATATATAAATAAGGATTTTCCATTTTATGTAGTAACGCAATAGTTGCATCGCAAAGGATGATTGTTGAGAATCGATTTTTATCAGCTAATTTGTTTATTGTTTGATGGTAATAGGTTCAAATATTAAACATCAAAACTAAATACAATAGTCAATTATAATATTTTAGATTATTTGATTGTTTGTATAATAATTCTTAATTGAATAATAGTTTAATTTCAAAACTAATTTGTTATTTATTTGATAGTACTGGCTTGATTTTTCAGAGATCGAAAAATAAATAACATAAAGTTGATTTAAGAGAAAAGAAATGTTGCATTTTTTTCAGCAAAGTTGTTATTTTCATTTTAACGAGTGCCAAATAGGTAATGTTATTTATCATATATGTAATTGAGAAATTAATCCATTTTCGGCGCATTAACTAATCAATTAACGTAGTTTTAATCTGCTATTACATAATAATTTTCAGAATAACCAATTTCAGCAGTTTAACGGTAACATATTACTTATGAATTATGAGCCATTATTACCTACCATAAATATTCACCAGGTTTAATTTCTCTTTAAATGTAGATTTGTTTTTGTAGCAAGGTAGATATGAGAAAGGTATACCAAAAATGTTAAAATACTTTGAAGAAAATATTAGTTGCTTACGAATCAGTCTATTTAAAAGTACAAATATTAAAATGTCTCGGACCAAATAGAACTTATCAAATTAAATGGCAGTTCCTTCGAATTTCTACACTTACCATTAAGTGAGTTTTTAACAATTTAATTTTAGAAAAGTCGATTCGGTTACAATTTAATTTGATGTAATTGTTATTAATTGTTATAATTAAGTTATATTTTAATTGTTATTATCAGACATTCGCTTAGTTAAATTACGCAATGGTTCGTTTCATGTTTCATCAGTAAATAAAAGTAATTTCGGTGAAAAAAAAATACGAAGATATTAATCCTATAACTGAATTATTCAACAAGTACAATGACCGCTTTACATCAAAATTCCTTATCGAATGAATTTCCACTGATTTGCCCACAAATGTTCGTTAAATCTCAGTTCGTGTAACATTGCCTTCGATCACGTGACTTTGCCCTTGAAAATAAAACGAAATAAAAACATCCGCCTCGTCATGATCTACAGCTCCACCGAGCCGCACCTATGACAATAGATTAGATTCCGATTCATATTAACAGCGCGCTTGTCACTCAAGCAGGGTTGACTGTGGCGGCCCACCCCCAAATGGCCATTAACCATACGCTCCGACTTTAATGACTCCTTCCCCTCACCCGGGTAAAACAAAAAAGAAACAAAGGATTGCCCTAACTGGATTAATCTTGCCCGAAATTATCTCCTTTCCCGTTTGGTAATAAAAAAATTTTTCGAAAAAGAAAAGAAATTTTGCAGTTCTTAGCTTCATCAATAATTCCTTCTCTTAGAAAATTCATTCCCTGCCGTGAGTCGATAAGAACTAAGTTTTTCAAACCCCACTACCCAATTATGATTTTATTAAAGTCATCTTTCCGTCGTCTCTGTCGTCGAGAGTATTTTCATTTTAATTTCATGGGAACGAGAGTAGGGAACAACATGGAGTACTATTTAAATATGAATATTTCACAATGCGTAGGAAACAAACATTTTTAATCTTATATAAATGTTGATGAAGTAAGATAGGTAAATACTTGGAATATAGAGTGATCTTCTCATTCTTTCAAATTTCGCTATAGATCATCGTATAATACTCAATTGTCATCAAGTTAACATATTAGTTTGGGGAAAAAGTAATCCATTATTTTTTCGGTAGATGTCTGTAGTGATCTCTATCTCGTGAGGTATCAATCAAACAATTTCAGATTTTTGCTCTTTGGAAAGGTGACATTTGACACTAAAATATCCTCTTGCAGTTTTTTTTTGATGAATTCAGTTACGAGTGCAAGGTTTTAAAAATGGAAGACAACAAACAGAAAGTTCGATACATTTTCGTTTTTCTCTTGTAACGGCGAAAAAAATAGTCGGGTGGCTAAAATTGTGAAAGGTGTTTATCGTGCTATATATGACTGTAACAACCAGTTACGCACAATTTTGATTTCGTCGATTTCGTTTGAGTATTTGGATGCTGAAGATGCACCTCGCATCGATACAACATCGTCGAGAATGTCTATAAAATATCAAAAGTTATCAAACTTGACAGCATGTCAGCAATCGTAGCTTCGCACAAGACCTAAAAGTCTACATGAAAACTGTTTTAAACCTTTTTACAAAGCGAATCTGAAAGAAGTTACAAAAAGTTCACTTAAAATTAATGGATTTCTTTTTCCCCAAACTAATATATATATACTCAATTATCATCAAGTTATCATATAATGTATAATCAACTTATCATATGATATTTTTTATTGAGATATTTACGCGAAAATATCAAGAATCCTTGTCAAAAGAGCATCGATTTTGCTACAAGTTTCTTCAAAAAAACCTTCAAGAAAGTTGCTCTGTTTTAAAGTCGTCTATCAAAAAAAAAAAATATCATTTGATACATTTTGGAGTTTTTTTTAATTTTTAAAAGATCTGAAGATAAAAATTAATAAAATTGTGTAAATAAGTAAATATTAAAATTCTAAAATAATAAACAAACATATGAAACATTTATTTTTCATATAAAGTTATAAAAGTAAATATTTCACACTTTTTTTATTTTTAAAATTATATATAATTTTTAAAATTATATATTTTAAAGTTTAATTGAAATGAAATATTATAAACTTTTCATCCCCTTTTACTTGAATAAATTAGCTCACCTGCTTTTATCATATATATTTTCATAAATTTTTAAAATATAAAGCATTACATATACCATTATATTAATTTACCATAATACTATAATATAACTACAAAATAGTTTATTATAAAATTAATTATTTTTAGTTATTATTTACTATCACTGACTTTATGGTATTAATATTTAAATTGGATCTGTGCGTGAAAATTTCTAATCAATATAAGAGCATCTAATTCGTCAAAAAATGTGATGCACTTAAACTGGATTGTGAAAGAGTTCACGTGCGAGAAACACACCCTTCCCAGTTGAAAGACAGGAAGAATTTTACAAGCTCATCAGATAATTTATTTTTATTATTATTATTATTTTTTTTTTTTACTTCTTTGAATTTTCTTTCCCTGACGAGAGTGGACCACACGTGAGCTATGTCTGCGTATGTGGTGAAAAAAATAACAAAAATGAAAAAGTAGGATGCCAAAGGGTTGAACAATTTCAGCTTAAATGAGAATATTTTCACTCACTTTATTTAATGCATTCTTTTAATGAACTGAGAGTTCCACAGTATTTATTGTATTTTAAGATTAGACTATGGAATTTTAAACTCTTTGAAAAAAGATGACCTAGAGTTAAATGCTATGGAATCATTTCAGTCATTAATTTGAAGATGGTATTTTTAATTACTTAGCCAAAGATTGGCAATTACTGATAAAACAAAATGAACTGAAAAAGAATTAAAATGAAATGTTGTTTCTAGTGGTAAAAGCCACTACTTTTTATGTAAAAAATTCTTATGCTGGTATTCAAGGTTAAGTTAGGTTAAGACTGACATTTTTGGAGATCTATGCTAACATGCTTGTAGCTCACATTGGAAAGTTTGACTGAAGATGATTTTTTTATAATTAAACACACATTCCATAGATACCTGTTTATAGGGTAGGCTACTAATAACACTACTTTCATACAAGGAAAGGACAAAGACAAGAGAAAGAGAAAGTACTTCCATATTTGATATGGAATTCGAACCCAGGACCACCCTATCCGCAGTCCTACACGCTGACCACTGGATATTGTTGGCGGTGCTGGCATTCAAGAGATGATTGGCTCGATACCTGATTCCTTGCAGATCGTCGTGTTGTGTGTGAGAATATTCAAAGTAAATCTTTCACAGGGTACAGTGTTAATCTGCTAGTGTGATGTTTTCTAGTTTGGAGAAGAACATGCCAACTCGGTTGTAGATTCCGTCTCTTGTTTGTTTTTCAAATACAAAATAATTGGGTATTTTTTACTTACTTAATGCAGCAGAAATAGGCCACCAGAAATGGGAGCAATAACATGTGTTTCTTAATATTTTCTTTAAATATTGAGAATAATTTGAGCTGTTAACAGAACCCAATTTAAATACTTGTTTAACCAATTAAAACTATATTTCAAAATACTTTATAATTATTTTAAATGGGAACTTGGTTTTTATTTGGGTTCGGTCTGTTAATCTAAATTTGCGTTTTGAAGAGCAAGGATAGATTCGCTAGAATTTTCATAGTTAATCTGAATTCTGAATTCTTGTTAACAATATATATTTGGTGAGAATCAAATCAACATACTTTTGAATTGAAGACCCCAAAGATGACCATTCAGTTAGCATTTCAGCTGCGTGGATCTAAAAACTATATACCTATTTTATTGATGTAGATTCTCAGGAAACAGATATTAAAAAATATTTTAATTAATCTGACAACAATGCTTATTAGTAGTACGCATTATACACAGTGACAATAGGTGACTTTATTATTGAACATAAGGGAATGAAGCATCCGTTTATGATATATACATGACATCCAATTAAACTTTGTTAGAAAGGTATTGAGTCCGAATCCTGACTCAACCGAAGATCCATTGAGCTCGCTAAAGACGGCTGGAGCACATTAATTAGGTAGTAGTTGCAATAGCTTCCAAATGAAATGATACCTCTGGGTATGGCCAGGGAAATTTTAGGGGATCTTCTGCTTGATCCCTACTTCTAAATTATGAAAACTCCCACTCGGTAGTTTCTACTTAACTGATAGATCCCAACTCTAGGATAGGTGTAGGGAAATATGCTGGTGCAACAACAACATCCTATGAATTTGAGTGTTTTCGGGGTTTTCTTCTTTGTGATCGGTGAATATAACACCCTATTTAAAAAAAAATCTCCTGCTAAATTACAAGAAACGGAATTTGTTAAGAAACAGAACACAATCATCTTTAGCTGTAAAACTTTCCACTAAACAGTGTTAATATGTAACAATGGCTCATCTAAAATTATCATTATTGGATATATTTGTCTTAAAAGGGTTACTGATTTCTGACTTTATTGAGCATGAATTTTATGATTACTTAAAATCATGTTAATAATTGTTTGGATAAGAGAAATAATCTATATAATGGTGAAAAGCATGAAAATTTCCAGATTAAATATATGAACTATAAAAGGGCTATGCTAATATCGTGATCATTAGGTAATGCTTTGACATTTGACTAATGAACAATCCTATTTAAAGTACAGAGAGGACTTCGTCATAAGTTCCGTTGGGTTCAATGTACTTCTAATGGTCAAACGGCGGAGAAAGTGTGCCAGCTCGTGTGTCGACTTCATTGATTGACCGTGGTTCAAAATTATGAGGAGGGTAGCCGAGTTTAGTATCTTTGACTGCTAAAAACAGACACCCAGAAATATATTGCAATAATGCAATCTAATTTTTAAGAATTAATCTTTCCAAATTGGTTAGATTAAGTTATAACTTATCATAGGTTAGGTTATTTTTGGAGTTCTATGCTAACATGCTTGTAGCTCACATTGAGGAGGATAACTGGAGATTATTTTTTAAACATATATACACATATGCCACAGGTACTCGCTTATAGGATAGGCAACCATTCACACTTCATTCATACAATTAAAGGACAAAGACAGGAGATATAGAAAATACATCCATGCCCGAACCGGGAGTCAAACCCAGACCTCCCAACATGCAGTCAGGCATGCTGACCACTAGACAGAGTAGGCAGCTGGCATTTGGCTGTGTTTCGGACGATTTCTTTTTAGGAGAAAAATGTTGCTAAATATATGCAACGAAAAAAAAATGCTATTTATTTGTACAAATTTTGAGGCTTTTTAATTTGAAATGTAAATTACAAGTAGGATATTACAACTTTGATAATCTACATTAAAATATCATTACTTATTTGAATTTTTTTATTGTTACAGCAGTTTTTAATATTCAGTTATATTTCTCTGAAAGCATAGAAAATGGCTAAAAAAAGAACATATCTAAAGATAAGAATTTCAGATTAAAGAACTGTCGAATTCCCAAAATATTCAATAGTGTCATTCCTGACAGCACGAGCGCTTAGTCCGGACTAGTAATCTGGAGATTTATACAAGCCCTCTCCTGTTTTCGTAATCACACTCAAGCATTCCTGGATTCCAATATTTACCCAGTGATACCGTTTCCGAATATCAAACGGGAGCGGGGGTTAATATTCGTAATATCCATACATGCGTTATGCATACAACTGCTGACAAAGCACACAGGAGGGGGGAACGCAGGGTGCGCTAAACTGACAGAACACAAGCCCTATGGACAAGACGCACCATTCATTGACACGTAGGGCCTCGTCCCTGTCGCCATACACAACCCCGAGACAACAGCGGTGGCGAATTCTCGACGCAAGGCAATAAATTAACGCTCGGTTTGACCTATTATGTTTGGGATGATGAATTCCTCCTGCCTGCCGCTAGGTGGCGCTCAGGTGAAAGGCCACAAGACACAAAGATATGTGTCATTTTTCTTGTTCTTTGGAAGAAGATATTGTGGTCTTGGAAAGAGTGGTGCTCAATAATATATGTTTATCGTCTCACCAACGAGGTTTATGTTAAGCTTCTTGCTGCAGTTTTAAATATCGAACGTAAAATTTTTTTCTCAAACCTGCATTTCTTAATCTTTAAAAGGGTATTTCATAAAAAAAGAATTATAAAATCTAAGTATACATTATTATGCTGCTTAAATTTTCTATAAATCTTCCAAATCTAAAAATGTAAATAGGCAGTAATTGATTAGTTTTAAAATTTCCAAGAAATTTAAATTAAATATTTTTAAGAAAGATGATTTTAATTTTTTTACGCTTGATTTTCGCCTACGATTAATTTGTCTGCGATTTCGTAAGCCTACAATTAAAACGCCTACGAAAAAATGCCACAAATGTATTAAGTTTCTAAATTTCGTAAGTTCATCACTTTATACCACTAAAAACCATCATGTCAAGGTGATGTATGAATATTACCTCTCCGCTGACGTGGTTAGGAAGTATAGAAAGAAGTCTATCACTACTCAACTGTCAACCTTATTATTTGAACATAGTTAATGATTTTGAGATGGTTGGCTGTAATTATCTGCTTTATTCGGTATAAATAAAGACACAGAAACATACATGATAAAATAAATACACACAACTAAATATCATGTTTTAGGATGCACGTGTAAAATGATTGAAACCACTGAATATAGTCAAACATCTTGCAATTTTGGAACATGATTTTGATTGGCTATGAATTAGGTGCTGATATTTTTTTTTTTTTTTTTTGAGTTTACATTAATTTCGCATATGTCCAATGGATCTAAAAAAAATTTATACCTTATATATTAAATATTTATACCTTTTAGTTGTATCTAAGCCTACATATAAATAGTCTTTTGGATATATAACACGAATTGGCTTTTAAAAAATGATAGCTTCCCTATTTTACCAACCCAAAAGGATCTTGGGCTCTTTCAGGCATGAAAGCTATTATTTTTTTTAAATGTAACATGATGCATTTTTAACCAGCTTATCGTGGTCGTATGAAATTTTCCATAGTTAATTTTACCATAATGTTAAAATTGTTGTCCTTTTTTAATATAAATCTATGAACCCTGTTTTAATATTAAATTTTTAACCTTCAATTCAACAGATTGTGGGATCGATTCTCACACTGGGCCTGGATATTTGTATAGAAGTTTGTATTTCATTTAAAATGTATATCCCGTTTAATTAGCCCTCCTGTGTGAAAAAGTGATTACGAATTAACTAAAAATAAAATAATTTGAAACATATGTAAATAATAATCCTCAAATTTCTTCTTCAATTCTAAAATTTTTTAATACCTCGTGGAAAGATTGTTTGATTCAAAACTTCATAAAATAAACTACATAAACAATTTAAAAGGATTTTGTGCTGATTTTCATAAATAAATACTTTTAGATAAAGATAAAATTCGTCCTCTATTTTCTCAAGAATAAATTATTTTCTATTGGGGATAAAATAACTTAAGAAATTGAATTAACTAACTAGTGAGTGTATTGAAAATCCCATCTTAGGGAACTGGTGGCACTAACTAATCGATTTCCAATTCAGAATCTTGCATTTAGAGGCGGGATCTCTGTTTTGATTAATAGTAATTTTCCTGACTATAGGCGTTCACGGGGATGAAGGAGCTGCTTACCATAATCCATTTCACAAGGTCAAATTAGAAATGATGCCTATACCTTTGTTAGGCCATCTATGCAGGGTATTTACTAATAAGGCTTTAGCAATAGTTTTAGACTAATCAAAAATGAATTTCTATATGATTGTACACAATATGCTCACTAAACTACTTACCCAACAATGCATTTGTGACTACTTTAGCATGTGGTTACTTTACGTAATCATTCAGGATTATCTAATTAGCTATAGTAATCAGTTTATAAAGAATAAATATGTGAATTTGTGTGAGTATAAATTACGAGAAGAATCTTAAATGAATTTATATATTGAATTCCCAAACATTAGGTGCAATATATGTGCAAATAAGTAAGTGATCATTTCATTCATTAATATGATTCTGAAGAGTAAATTATTTGATTAACAAAACATTTAATTATGTAAGTTGTAGAACTTACATAATTAAATAGTTCTTAATCATAGCTGCCCAATCTGCCTAGTGGTTAGCGTACTGATATTGTATTTTTGAAATGTGGATTTTCGAACATCAATATAAGTGCTTTTTGGGTGGTGATTATGACTTTCTGCTTAAAGTTGTTTTCGTCAAAGAATGCCTGCCTTACTCCAGGTAAAATAAATCCCCCAGAGCCTAAAGCAAACAATCGTTATCTGCAAGATGGTAATCGTCATCTGTAGATGAAAAAAGAACATCATTTTGCGTGTAAATCTGTTGTACTTGTTAGTGCCGTAAATGCTATTTAGTTGAAACCTTCTTTCAACTTAACTGAAAAATCTTAGCAGGAGAAGCAGTAAATAATTGCATCCGACATTCTTCTATTTTTGACCCCCAATTGTCCTATATCAGACTTCCTTTTTTGGTATGTTCCCGTCTTCCACAGTAGCAATCGATCTTCATGAACAAAGTGTTGACAATGTGTCCTTAGATATTAATCCTCGTATATCAACTATGTTAAGCAAACATCTTTTCGCGTAAAACAAATGCATGTTAAATTTTCTTCAAATTAGATATACTATTTATGATTCGCAATGTGACAAACTTCATTTAAATAATTCTTTGATAAACAATTATTACCTGATTTTATTATCACTATATTAAAGTATTACTACAAACATATATTTTCTTATCTGGTAACTATTTTTTGATACATTGTAAATGCAACACATCAGAAGGGTAGTTGTCAACATTAAGAGTAAATGTTGACAATTACCCTTATGATTTGTAATCATTTCAAAGATATGTTGTACATAGACTGTGTGAAATAAATATCTATATTGCAAAAGAGTTGCAATATTAGTTGAATTCAAATGTGACAATAATACTTTATAAATTCAAGTTATAGCGCATTTATTCATAAATTAATGCTAAGCATAACACAAAATGGGGTTTATATTTTTTTTAAGCTAATCCTCAATGATTTTGTTGCCAGAAAAAAATTAGAATGAAATTTAAACATGCTGTTTTAAATACAGGTGTTCACACTTACTGTGGCTTAATATGTATTAAATGATGAATGCGTTAAGACAGATGAATTAATTTAGAGTGGACTATCTCAAGTTAGATTAAAACCCTTGTTGAACAAATAATAGGATATGAACTTAACACTTCTGATTTTCATGTACACATCTGATGGTGAGTGATCATCAGTTTTATGTGTTTCTGATTTTCCAACTTATATATACGACTAAATATCACTTTAATGTTCATCCGATAGGATGTGATGGACTCGCAAGTGTATCATAATCTACAACACTATGTCAAATTATTTTTGTATGCATAATGAGGACCATCCGTAACATATTAGTTTGGGGAAAAAGTTATCCATTATTTTTTCGGTAGACGTCTGTAGTGATCGCTATCTCGTGTGGTATATATCAAAAAATTTCAAATTTATGCTCATTGGAAAGGTGACATTTGACACTAAAATATCCTCTTGCGGATTTTGTTTGATTAATTCAGTTACAAGTACAAGGTTTTGAAAATGGAAGACAACAAACAGAAAATTCGATACATTTTCGTTTTTATCTTGTAACGGCGAAAAAGATAGCCGGGTGGCTAAAATTGTGAAAGGTGTTTATCGTCCTATATAAGACTGTAACAACGAGTTACGTACAATTTTTGTTTCGTCGATTCCGTTCGGGCATTTATGATGTTAGAGATGCACCTCGCATGTGAATACAGCATCGTCGAAAATGTCTATAAAATATCAAAAATTATCAAACTTGACAGCATGTCAGCAATCGTAGCTTCGCACAAGACCTAAAAATCTACATGAAAACTGTTTTAAACCTTTTTACAAAGCGAATCTGTAAGAAGTTATAAAAAGTTCACGTAAAAATAATGGATTTCTTTTTCCCCAAGCTAATATTAAAGGAAGGAGGTGAAAATATGGTATTCTTTCTGTCTCCCAAGTACATTAAAACAATATAAATTTAAACTTCAAGCTGTCCAACTCCATCAAATTTGTACATAAAGAAGCTTATAATAGACATAGAAATAGATAAATCTTAGACACGACAGAATTTGTGATTACTTTTTGCTGGAAATGAGACGTTGCATTTGATGCGATATTCAAAACCATCTGTTCCTCGCGCAGCTGGTCTGAATCATCGATTATGAAGCTGTGTTTTGGGAAGTAAACCTCCCCTAAACTGATTACCATATCCAAATATCACCTCGAGAAACAACACGAAAGCATGATTCACAAACTCGCATTTCCAGCAAAATTCCAAGAGAGGGTTCTAAATGCCAAGAACAAAGGTTACACTACATATAAATATATCCACTACAAAAGATTCTTCTATTAATTTTCCTCCGCAAGGAGACATTGAGAGAGAGAGAGTGAACAATCTGTGAAATTTTTAACCCTTTCCGCTGACCTCTGCTGGCACTGCCAGATGGCGCTCTCTGCAATTGACTCTCCCTTGGAAGGATTAATCACCGAGTTAGCTCCTTTTACAACTAAGCGTGCGTTTTACGCCCCAAGACTAATTGTTCGGGGTTGGCACCAGGTTATTTGTAAGTCTATCCAGTTCAGGTGCCGAGCACAAAACATTCCCCGACAGTGAAAGTGACTGCTGCTATCTCATGTGCCAACTCAGGGATTTGCAAAAGACGTTTTAGCATTAAGCTCGCTCAAGGTCAAACTGTGCGCCAACCTGTCACTCGGACAATGAGACAGTGCGTGGTAGAATGACTCAAAGTAACCCCTCGTGCAGTTTAGCTGTATGAGAATATATTAACAACTTTTCATTCCGTTCATTCATTTGCAAATATAGTGCAGTGGAAATTGATTAATTACAAGAGTTAATCCAACTCTTGCTATTAATCTTTTAATCCAACTCTTGTTATTAATCTTTAAATCTAACTCTTGCAATTAATCTGTTAAGGTTTTTTAATACGATTAACAAAATGAAAACACAGAAAAAAATTTTTTGAACTGAAGTGAATGTATTTTCTTGTTCCTTATATTTCTAGTTAATTTATAGAGTTAAATAAAAACGAATAAAAAAAATCACTATAAATTTCACTATTTTAGACTTTATCACTATTTTAATTCTTGAACTCTTTACTCACTGCAAATCTGATAAATTGATGTAATAAATTAATTACAAAAATATCCTCTTTGTTAGCTTTTATCATTTAGAAGCAATAAATTTATTTATTTTTTTTTATTTTTTTATTTTTTATTTTATCATTTTTTGCGTAGTATAAATGTTTTTTTTTTTTTTTTTTTTTTTTTTTTTTTTTTTTTTTTTTTTTTTTACAGTTCCTAAAATTTTAATTTATTTCTTAGAGTTCAATATGGATACCTCAAAGAAATTAAATGAAAAACCCAATAGTATATTATAATATGTTTACTTGAATTGATTTGAAACTAAGAAAGCACATCGTAAAAAATTATTATGATTTTTCTTTGAATGAAAGGTCGATTAATATTTTTCATCCGTCAATCGATATATAAAGAGGAGTGTACATTTTTGTCAAAAAAATAGCAAATAGTTAAAAAACTAAATAAACATTACCTAGTTATAAATATTTATTAACATACACAGATATAAATTTGAATAAGCTTCCATTTATTGACTTCCAGTTAAAGAACTCATTGTCGTATTTTAAAGATCCTTTTCTTCAGTAACAGAGTATCAAATTATATCACAGATATTATAGAACAACTTGAGATAATTATGTTAATTCTGCTTTATGAGTGTCCATTCTTCAAAATGTGTGTTTGTGATTTCTCGAAATTAAATTTCTTGCCCAATGTAAATATGGTCCACTACCTATGAAAAATGTTTCATTGCGCTAAAATTACTAAAAGCTTCTAACTTTTAGCTATATACAAAATGACATTCTTGTTATGAAGTTTGGTTTTTTCATCGAAGTATTTCTTAAACTTTAGAATTTTTTAAATCTATGAATATGACTTTATAAAAAATTACATATTTGAAGAAAAAGAGTATAGGTATAGACATAAGAAAATTTAGAGTTGGAACTCTTGTAAAAATAAAAATTTCTTTGAAGTTTAAAGTAATGTGAAATATATATATATATATATATAATATGAAATAAGTTCTAATCACTAAATTACGAATAATATGTCCAGTATAAAATGTATTAAATTAAAGTAAATTTTCGATGCTCAACCAGGTGTTAAATATATTTTTTAGACATTTAATTTGCAAAAGTGATTCTGTTCGAGAAATATCCTGCTTAAAATTTAAAAGCAAGCTGTATGTGAATTTATTTCATGTATTTCATAAAAAGTAGCATTTTATTCAATATGATGAAGGTTATGTATTATATATCCAGCAATCCATTATATTATATTGTCATTAATACCGTATTTTGAAATTGTTATAAATGTAGCAACTATTAGCACAATGTTATTAAGCTTAGTGATAGTTTACTAGAGATAATAAAATATTATTGTTATCATTATTTTACTAAAAAGAAAAATCAAAGAATGACCATTGTTAAATCCAGGATCTTTATGTAGATTTTTCAATGGCATGCGAAATAAAGAAATGGAATTAATAATTTTAATAACTTACGAAATGAAATGTTGGTCGGTTTTTGTATTAGCGGAAGTATAAATGAAATTCTAGCGAAAAAGGAATTCACAAATTCCACGTATGCAAATGTGTTTGACACTAAACTTCAAAAAAGGAATTCAAATTCCACGTATGCAAATGTGCTTGGCGCTAAACTTCAAAAAAGGAATTCAAATTCCACGTATGCAAATGTGCTTGACACTAAACTTCAAAAAAGGAGTTCAAATTCCACATATGCAAATGTGCTTGACACTAAACTTGATACATTTAATTGACATAAAATTCTAAATGTGGACATTATTCTTACTAGATCTTAATATGCATTTTGAAGAGATGATGTAAATAATTTGGCAAAATTAAAAAAAGGTTGTATTCCGAAATGTCCATAACAGACTTTTGATATGCTACTGCTCGTAGATGTGTGGTTTCAAAGTTCTCTTTAGACCAGGGACGGACAAGACGTCGGCCGCGGTCGACTTGTAGACCGCGAAGACTATTTAGGTAGTTTATGCAACCATCCCGATAATGACCTTGGATATTAACAATTTAATTTATGACTTATGACATAGAATCAATGAATTATTTAAAATAAAAAGTTACTGCAGTCTATGCTTTAAATCTCAAAACAAACTGTGCAAAGATTTACGATTTCAAGATTTATAATTAAAGGTTTACGATTTATATAAAACCTAAAACGAACATCATGAGCGCAATTTAAAACATTAAAAAAAAACTATAGAAAGGTATGCATCTCAATTGAGAAAACATGAATTGAGAAACTCCAAAAATAGGGAGGAAGAGAGCATCCATAATCCAAACCGAGACTTAGAAGATTTCACTTAATACTTACTTGTTTTGTTTGAAGAATTTGAAAGAAAATTCACTGACTTAATTAGGTTGAAAAAAAAACTCAATTTTATGATATATTCCCATTTAAGTAAAATGTCAACATTGATGGAGTACCTGAAAAAATAGGACATTTAATAGATATAACATCAATCACGGTCGAGAAAGAAATTATTAAATTAAGATGCGATACATTTCTTAAATTCAGAACATATTTAGCGATACTGATTTTTGGAAATTAATTTCTGAGAAACATTTCCAAATATTTACAAATTTATTTTGTATTTGAAATCATACTTTGGATCGAGATATCTTTGCGAATCTGCTTTTTCAACCATGAACAAAAACAAACATTGGTCGTATTAAACAGATGAACATTTAATTTCATGTTTATGCATTGCAATAAGCTCGTATCAGCCACAATATGATAAACTTGTCGCAGTTAGACAGTGCCAAATTTCAACTAAACGAAATGAATAGGATGGTGAGTTTTTGATATATGAATACTTTGATTATTTTGGTCAGTAAATTTTTATTTTGTATTATTTTTGTATTATTTTGTAATATTTTTAGAAAAATTACATAATTTACCATTTTTCTTGTTACTGAAAATAAATATGTACGTTAATTTAGCTCGGCCATTGGTAGACCGCCTTCGATTTTTAAGTGTGGAGTAGACCCCGGATCCCAAAAGCTTGGCCACCCCTGCTTTAGATAGTAGATCCTGATTGAATTTATCCAAATAAACCAAATCAAACTTCCCGAAATTAAGAAGACAATAATGCGAATTCATTTGCTTTCAGAGAATTTTTTAAACTATTTAGATCATACTTTGAAACGTGCATCAGATTTGGCTATATCTGTTTTCATGTCAGATGATATTATTTGGCGTACAGTTTTATTTATCTTCCAAAATAATTCAGCCATAAAGATCTGATACTTTTTATGACACACAAAAAGTGGAATTTTATAAAAATTTACAGTTTTTTGATTTTTCAGACTTGTACAGTTTTTCACACCATAAAAATACGGCCCACAGTCATGAAGTAAGTGAAGTTGGCTTCTGAGTTTCTTTTTTTTTTCTTTCAAATAAGCTTTCAAGCCTTCGAGATAATTGCTTAATTTCACAAAACTTCTTCCCTCCAAATAAAGCCGTTAACATTTTATTTTAAATATTCCATCAATTCTGCAGTAGGTTATTTTTCGTAGGTACTCCATCTTTTTTACCTGGCACTTTGGAACCTCTAATGAAAGACTTGAGCATCTCAACTCCAACTTAATATCAGCGTTCAGAATTTCGTCCAATCATCCATCATCATTTAATCTACGTCGTGCTTCTCAAAGACCAATCAGAATTTCGACGGCCAGTATTACAAATGGTGGATCGATATATAAGTGAACGGTTATTCTTTTTTTTATTATTTTATTTTATATTTCAACCTTCATTATATTTCTTTCTGTATTTGTACATCTGCACGGAGATATTTTTGAATGATTAAGGTTAAGTTGCATCATCGTTCAATTTCTGTTTGATGTACTTTTTTTTTCAATCTCCCCTCTTTGAAATGAAATGAAGAGAGGAAACGCGCTGCGTGACTGCCCGAACTCTTAAAACTATTAATTTTCATTGAAATGAATGGATCCATTTTTCCATGCCTAATCTCATATACATTTTATAAAGGCTTCTTGAACATTACTTAAATTTTATGGATTTTGTTTCTTATTTAATTTTATAAATTTTATTTGATTTTAAAATTTAAATGTATAAAATTCCCTTAATGGTAATATATATGAATAGCAAATTATATTATAATATTAGTTTGGAGAAAAAGAAATCCATTATTTTTACATGAACTTTATGTAACTTCTTTTGGATTCGCTTTATAAAAAGGTTTAAAACAGCTTTCATGTAGATGTTTAGGTCTTGCGCGTTACGACTGCTGACATGCGGTTAACTTCGATCATTTTTGATATTTTATAGACATTTTCGACGATGCTGTATCCACATGCGAGGTGCATCTCTAACATCAAAAATTCCCGAACGGAATCGACGAAACAAAAATTGTACGAAACTGGTTGTTACAGTCTTATATAGGCGATAAACACTTTTCACAATTTTAGCCACCCGACTATTTTTATCGCCGTTACAAGAGAAAAACGAAAATGTATCAAATTTTCTGTTTGTTGTCTTCCATTTTTAAAACCTTGTACTCGTAACTGAATGAATCAAACAAAAAACCGCAAGAGGATATTTTTGTGTCAAATGTCACCTTTCCAGCGAGCATAAATCTGAAATTGTTTGATAAATACCTCACGAGATAGCTATCACTACAGACGTCTACCGAATAAATAATGGATTACTTTTTCCCCAAACTAATATAATATTACTTTTATGTAAGCCAAATAGAAAACATAAGATTGTTACATTCTAAATTATAATTAAAAATGTTAATAATCGTTCATTATTTAGAATATTTCATAGTTTATTTTTATCTGCATTATATTAATTAAAATATCGAAAAATTAACCTGGCCAATCCAATCTATTTTAAAATTAAAATATATGTATCAAATTTTAAGAGTTTATGAATTCTTTAAACACACTCAAATGAATCTTGGATCTTACTATTGAGTAGCGAAAAAAATAAAAGAACTTAATATCAGATAAAAAATTTAAATGCTAATTTTAGTGACAATAGATTTTGTGTGTAGTTAAGTACAAGTTATCCGATAATTTTTATCGTATTTCTTAAACCAGGGAAGGTAGAGATTTAGTGATCATCGTGCCTTGTCGAACGCCTCATGAACTCGACTCAAGATTACGCTGAGGATAAAGATTATACCTTTGTCACATTTTGTTGAAAATTTCTTTGTAATAATTGATCTTTACGTCTCGATTCACATAATTTTGCTAAAAAAACTTCATATATTTCACAACTTTGAATTTTTCAAGGCATAAAAAAGTCCTCCGTACGGTTATCATAAGGGTGGATCAATATTATTTTTGAAGACAGACATAAACTTTTGAAATATGCTAAATTTTGTTTTCAACTTTCATTTTTTTAATGATTTTAAATTTAATGCTTCCAAAGTTCTTTAGTGTTTTTACGATTAATTTTAGACTTATCTATAGATTCAAACTACAAGAATCATGACGGTCAACTGAAAATGACATCGTTCTTACTTCCTGACGGAAGTATGTTTCTTACTTGAGTAGCTTAAATTTGACTACAATTGTCGAAAATAGTTTTTATTTTGAAAAAATAAGAACTGTTTTGAAATTAATGCTCTAGAAATTTTGAAATTAACGCTAAGGGATACTTAAATTAATGCTCTAGGAAATCTATCAAACACTCAATTAATTCATATGTTTGGTGGACTTGTAGGTTATTTCACATTAAATTTTATCTTAAATGAGAATTTAAGAACAATTTATGCTTTAAAATAGGTTTTACTTTGCAGATCTTGAGACATATTTAGTGTTTAAAAGAATACAAACTTGCCTTACGAATTTTTGAGAAATCCTTCTTGAAGGTGTATGAGTATTATTTAGTTGGAAAATAACACTTTAAAGCTGTAACATGGAAATAGAAAACACAAATGGTAATAGAAAATTCTGATTGTTTGACAAAGTTTCAGCTTCCGGTGAAATCACAGTAACAAAGATAGAAGTCCATAACTGTTAAGTTTCCACTCTTTATAATTTTGTTCATATCAAAGCTTTTATCAATAGCATTCTCTAAATAAATGATTTAAAGAACAATTTTTAGAAATTCTAATCAGAAATATTGATTCCTTGTTATCATAAACACTACAGGAATCGGAAATAATCTTAGCATTTTTCAACAAATTACGTCCTTTACTTTCATTAAAGATATTAATGACAAAGACAACTGGAACTATTCTTATTGGTTAATTTTTGCTTATGAAACAATAATTTGTGTGTGTGTGTTTTTCGTTTACCTCAACGATAGTTATAATACTTTATCTGTTTGATAATTCATATTTTATTTTATATAAAACATACATATTTGTAAGTACTTTATAAATTGAATTTTGATATTTTTTTTAAATTGATCATTTTTAGCCCAAATTTTAAGATAAATTATATTTTAATTTAAATTTTCACTAAATTAAAATTCATTTACTAGGTATAGAAGCTTTATGGAAAATAAAAATATCTTTTCTTATTTAAAAGTAAAAATTTTCTTATTCGTTGGTTAATATTTGTTTTACTTATAAAAATGAATCATTGAAAATGTAAGATTAAAATTTTAAATATGTTATATTTGAAATATGAAAGTTGTAACAAAAGTTGAAAATTTGATATATGAAAATTATTAATGAGTGAAACATTTAATTATAAAATTTAATTTATATATGAACGTTGTAACAATTCATAATGAAAAAATAAAGTATAAAGATAAGAACTGAAAGAAAGATAAATTTTTTAAAATTTAAAGCGAGAACTAATTTATTTTCAGTTGAAATTTAAAAAAATATTTTGTGTGTATTAAATTTATAGATAATTAAAAATTAGAAATAAATGTTAGCGTTTTTTAAGAACGTTCCAATAATAATAGTTTTCCAGAATTATAAATTAATAGTTTTCACACAAATATTTATGATTTAAAAATTTGATACGAACGCAATTTAATGATTTTTTTTATACTTGTTCAGTAGATGACTCTTAATTAAAAATTCTATATGAAATATTTATTATTTAATTAAAAACATTTTTTATATATTTTTTGCTGCATGACTATTCTTAACACTAATTTATTTCTCATTAAATCGAGAATGTCAAAAAATAATGTAAATATTAAACGTGGTTTTATATTTAGTAAAATAAATATTTATTTGCAATATTTTTTAAGTCGGCAACAATTATTGTAAGCGCAGTTTATACAACTCAAAAATTGAAGTTAATTAAATTACAATACATTTTTTATGAAAAAACAGATGATATATATAATTAAATAAAATTAAATATTAGAAATTTTTAAGTAAATAGTCTGATTAGTTAAATTTAATTTTGATATTAATATAAAAAAAAATTCTATTAAGTTTCAATTTTGGAAGAAAGCAAAGAATTGTGCTATTTTTTACCTTAAATATCATTTATTGCTTTATTTAATAATTATATTTAATATTTTCTGAGTTTTGTAATTATTTAATTGAGTCAAATTAATTCTTAAACTATTTTTTAATGCTTTTGTGTATTTTTAAGATAGTTTGTTTGTTTTAAGTAAATTATGTTATTTCATACTTAATTACTAAAATACCGTACGTTAAAAAAATATTTTCTAAAAACAAATTATTAATATAATTATTAATTTTTTACTGTAATTACATATATTATTTCCAGGTATGTCTCAACATATTTAACTTAATTGTCCCCTTTTTATTTTTAATTTCTCTAAAAGTTTACAAAGAATTTTTAAACATTTTTTTAATTTTAAAAATATGTATACAATTACAGCATAATCCATTTTTATATTTACTTTATAATTTCTTGTTCATTGAAAATTTCAAAATTTCTTAACTTTATCATATTATACTTTTACTACTGTGCAACTTTAGTTTATTAATATTAGGAAATAGTTTGAGCACTTTAATAAATTAGAATCAAAAATAAACTTTCTGAAAATTTATGTGTAGCATAATATCAAAATCTTTATTTAAAAAATACCAACAATGACTTCAGTTATGATTAATAAACTTTTTACTTTGTGTAATATTAGATCTTAGTGCTGGTTTAAAATCACAATTTTATTATCTGCTTGCAGTTACGAATTATTAAAAATGTTAACGTAATTTCTTTAATAATCCTATCTGTCAGTAAAAATATCAAATATTCTCTACGAAAAGGAAATCATTATTTGAATTTCGCAAGAGATTAAGTTATAAATGTATATTATAACACATTATATATTTGATACTTCCATTTTGTAGTGATTTGATACCACATATTTAATACCATAACAGCTTCAAGGCATTGTTCGGCTTATTGTAAAACCCTCTTATATATAGGCCTACAAACCATGGTAACAAGGAAAGGTATTCTATGAGTATCCAACAGTCCTGCATGCAAAAGTCAAAGCTAGGCTTCCTATTCTCTATCAACAGCTTCCAGTATTGAACCTTTGATCTTTCACTTCGAAGAGTACATTTCTAACTGTGAATGAATAACTAGTTTTAAACTGTTTTGGAAAATGACTTTACATATAAAACATTTTACACAGTAATTACTTGATAATTTTGAGGAAATTTGTTTCCATTCAAGCCACCAGACCTGTCTAGTGGTTAGCGTAACTGATTACGGGTGGTGGGATCTGGGTTCGAATCCCGGCTCGGGCATGGATGTACTTTCTCTTTCTCTCTGTGTGTTTCTTGTCTTTTCCTCGGATGAATGTGGCCCACCCTATAAACGGGTTTGTAGTGGTGTGGCGTGGGCGATGCTACTCGTACCTCCATGACTTGGTTCACAGGTGCCCATCGGGTAACGATAAAATTAGTATCAATTTCCGACCTTGTTGCGGCTAATGGGCTAATGTACTATACTTGCTCAAGGGTGCCCGCCATTAGAAACAAGAAAGAAAGTGTTTCCATTCATAAAATATTCATGTATTCAGCATGGTTGGGATTAAGTCATTTTCTTTCACAGTAATGTAATAAATTAAAGTGAAACTCATTCTATTATAAATAATGGTCTTCTTAAAATAAAGATAATATTTATGTGTAAAAGAGATATTTTTAATACATTTTTGTATATTTTTTCGTGTGTAATAAAATACAGTAACAGCTAAGAGTTCTTTGTAAGCAAATATGATTACATTCTGGTAATGCATTGCAACTTTATAGAAATTCTATAAATCTTGGATTTTGTTAAAAAACATTCGAAAAAAGAAACCTCTCAGATATTCAGAGATGCCAAATTATAGGGGTACCTAATTGTAACTTGAGCAAATGTGACCGAAATAATCCAACTTCTAGAAATATTGTATCTAAAGTTATGACAGCTTATGCACAATGCAGCAACACAAAATAAAATAGCCGAAAGGAGAATATAAATAAGGAAGACTGATGAATATTGAAATAGTTTGTTTAAAAAACGAATAATTTCAGCAAAAGTGACCACAGAACTAAAAGCATAAAGATTCTCCAGAGCTAATGATTACAGTTAGAAAGCATCTTCATAAACAAAATATTTGTTGTTATGAATGACATTTGGCGAAGCCGTCAAGGACAGGGCGAAGGAAGTCATCGTCTTCTGTTTTTGAACAGAAAACCCCCTAACGCGGGTGGAAATATGATTTTGGTTCATAGATGACAGTACTACCTGGGTCTTCCGATTTAGATATAAGAAGCAAGAGATGACACAAGTCCTGGCTCCTAACACCTCCAGTGGTATATTAATTTGAAATAAGTGGGAAAATTGAGGACATTAGATCCACGACATATTTTACTTGTCTCAGCCACCATAGGTGAACACGATGGATCATTGGGTAAGCTGGGATACGAACTCCTTACCTTCCGATAAAGAGAACGATACCCTAACAAAGCAGGCCACCTTGGTCCCAATGAAACACTTACGACAGAACAGCAATTATGGATCCATAAATATTAATTCCAAACATCATTTACAGTAGTTTCACATCGATTGAATTGTGGGAGAAGGCAAAATAGACTAACAAATCTCATTTACACTTTTTCTACAACAGGATAGACATGAGTTTTAAAGACATCGGTGCAAGTATATGATCATAATTGTCTTCATCCAACTGTAAAGAATCGGAGTGGATCTGTCATGATATGGGTAATTGTTTCTTGATTTCTGCTGGACCAATCATAACCTTAAAATAAAGGATCCCTAGGGAGTATAAAAAAAATTTAGCTGACTAGATCCATCCTAGGATGTAAACTTTATTTCTTGCAGGCGATGGAATTTTCCAGGATGATAATGCACCTAACTCTAAAGCGGGATTTGTCCAATCATGGTTTAATAAATACGAGGATGAAGTTAAACTTTTACCTTGGTCTGCATAGACAACCTACTTCAACATAATTGAACCGACATGATCTATGTTAAAGCGTTGGATACAGAATCGATATCCTCCACTGTCGTCTTTCCCAGAACATTCACAATATCTCTATACGGAACGGTACAATAACTGCTTAGTACTTGTTGAATATATTCCTACGCAAATTACATGCCAAAGATGATCCTGTTGGTAATGACACTTGGCGACGCCAAGCCCGCCCATCACAGAGACTAGGCGAATGAAGTCGGAGAGGAAGCGTCTTCCGTTTTTTAATAGAGCATCCTCATTCGAAGGTGGAAGTACGACTTTTGGCTCATAGATAGCAGCACCACCTAAATCTTACAATTTAGAGATTGAAACCAGTGAAGACCCAAAGCCTGGCTCCAACCACCCCCAGAGGTATTCATTTGTTATGGGAACATGGAGGACATTGCGACCTGACGGATTTTATGTGCCCCAGTCGCCATTAGTGAACCCGACGGATCTTCGGCTAAGCCGGGATTCGAACTCACCACCTTTTGGCAACGAGAACGACACCCTAACCAACCAGGCCACCGCGGCCTACAAGATGATCTTAAGCCATACTAGTAAAGGATAAAGTAAGGATTTAGAGTGCTACTATTATTTTGATGATTATCTGTAGTTTGATATATTTTAAACAGTATGGACATCAAAAAATTTAAAAATTTAGAGTATTTATGATATCGATTAGTTAAAGAGCTAGAAAAATTCATTTGAATATAGCATAGATTTATCTGATATTTTTAGATTTCCCTTTTATCGTTTTTTTTCAACTTTACATGTAACTATTTTCACAACAAGAACATTTTGATCTTATGGTAATAATCTAACATAGTATCATAACATAATCATAACATGATATCAATTTAGCATGAACTCTCAATTATACTGGAAAATGTTGATCATACTAGACCATTCCCATCAATACAGTATTGTGGCTAACACCTTGAATATGATTTAATTAAAGCCAAACTTCTTTTGTCTTCTCTAAAGTTGAATTATCAATTTATGGTTATATTTTAAAAGTGAAAACTAATTAAACTGAGAAATATGTTTGATGTGAATTCTTAATCACTAAAATCATTCATTACCCGTTGAAGTGGGAATAGTACCTTTGTAAATTTGAAACGTATATCAAAATTCTACTAGTTGCTTAACATTTTTGTTGCCTGTCGATTGTAAAAGACAGAGATAACTATTTCACAGAACACCTTAAAACAAAAGTTATTGTTTTGCAATGGTACTGCGATTTATATCAGTAGACAATGCATAAATTTTGAATATTGTGCGTTTTTGTTACATAAAAAATTACTCTAAAACAAAATATTTAAAACGTATTTCATTAAAATAAGTTATATCATATACTATACTCTAAAATTTATTTTTTCTGTTTCGCCTTGTATGTTACTAATTTAGTCGGTTCTACTCTAATCAATCTTTCAAATATTTCTTAGAAGTTAATAATTCAATCAATGTCTTGAAATATTGAATTGATAAATAAGTTGAACTGAGTATTTAGACTGAATATCAGACGAAATCAAAACAATATTTTAAAATATTTACGTATAGAAAATATATACAGCAGCTATAAATACAAATATGCATTAGGATATGTATGTTTGGAAATTTACATGCAACTATATAAGAAAATATAAAGCCACAAATTTTATCATATATTTCAGAAAATTCCTTACAATTATTAAGATATAAATATTAAAAATGTAATGCTAGACTACCACTAAAGAGTTTTATATTCAGATGTAATATTTTATTCTGTTTGATTATTTCATTGGGGTTTTATCATGCAGATCATTATAACAACGAACCAAAGTCATTAGAAATTTATTAATATAATAAGGTCATATAATACATTATATTCAACAATTTAAATGTTCCAATTGGATTTTCCGCTATATGCACAAACTACATAATATATATGGAGCTATATTTTGATTTAGATACCTGGGCTACTGCCTAATGTTTCCATTCATAATTATGTTACCGGAGAATTAATCTCCTCCGAAATAAAATAATATCTCTTATCTCACGTGTAAGCGAATAATTTATCTAATTATAGTTAGTGAGCGACCAGCTGATTCATTAGTTAACGTTAGCTCTCGAGGGGTGAGGGGGAGGACAAGAAAAATTTTTCTCTCCCAAATTTACACAAGCCCGGGTAATTTGTTATAAACGGTATGAATGCCTGGATTGGAATAGGAGAACAAGTCAAATTCTTCATATAAGATAAAATGAAAGTCATATTAATTTATTAACAGGAAGAGAGTTTAACAATTAAGGGGATGTTGGATACTTTTTGGTATTCTTTCATCCTTCCTAATCCTTCATAAATATTTTGATTTATGTATATTGTTTCATTATATATTTAACATATATAGATCGTTTACTTCAGCTGAGATTATTTGTCGGAGCTGTCTACTTCTTTCTTTTATAACCTCTATTACTGGCGATGTCATCGTAGAACATTTGCATACTTCTTTCATACCCGTGTTTTATGGTAATTCTCATTATTGTAAACTACAACAGCTCTAGAAACTACCCTAGCGGTGATTTTTGGAACTAATTTTGTTTTTACCCGAATCTTTTCCCCATGTCTTGATTAGTCTAAATACCATGTTTGGTGCCGTTTCGGCTATTAGATCGAGGTACAGGGTGCTCCAAACACTGTCCCTTTGAAAAAGAGCACCCTGTATATGGATAGATAGTTATCAAGGTGCAGGCCTATATTTGAATAGGATAAAGCTATTCATATAAAGGCGAATATATCTCAATTTTAGTTGATGAATAACTAAGGATGGAAACTATTTTTGCTTTCTAAATGTTAGGGCTTCAGAGAATTCCGGATTTTATCCTATTTAATAAGAGAGTAAGGCTTTACTATCAGTGAAAATATTTCCCAGAAAGCAGCACAAGGTAAATGCTTTCATGCATTGCAACACTTTTTAGTTACTTGATTTTATTACATTTCTAGTACGAAATACTGGTACTAGTTCTCTAGTTCTAGAGGGTTAAAAATATCTTTAAAGGAAGGGAATGTAATATGCTTGCAAAACATAACTTTGTTAATCTTGAAGCTTAATATTTTAAGAAAGAAGCAATTGAAGAACTTTGTCAAAATAGCTATTTAAATTACAACAAAGGTCTGTAAGATAAAGGAAACAAATAAATTAAAACAAAAATACTTATTTGACTATATACAATACGTTTAATGGCGTGTAATGGGATACCACCCAGAGTTCGATGTTGTCAGTGCTTCATTAGCGTATAGCATGTAAATCATCTGTCTATATCTGCAATCTATCCGTATAGACGAAATAAAATTTGTTTCTTATCAGTTGTTCCCTCTGATATAAAACATGTATACTTTATTACACGAGTAAATGGTTAGAAAAGATACAATATTAATCATTTAAAATTAAACAGGCACGAATATTTAAATAATTACAAATATCTGCTCACGTTTTGGAAATTAAAAACATAAACGCTGAATGCGTGTCTCACGAGTAAAGCTTTCTCTTTCTTTGCTTTTGATTGGCATTATAGAATCTGGTTCTGGAATAATCATGAATTGACTGCTCAACCCCGACATTACCATATATATATATATATATATATATATATATATAGCTATATATTTATATATATTTCTATATCTATATATATATATAGAAGCAAATATCCAGGTTTGTCGAATGTATGAAAGATTCAAGTGCAGAGAAGATAATAAAATTTCATGATTAAATTGAGTTATTATTCACACATGATTTTTTATTATTAAATTAATGGTACTAAAATGTTTAATTTTAATATTTATTAGGGGAGCTATATAATGTTTTCAAATATATACTAAATGCCTAATAAAGCTGTTTTAACTCTTTGTAGCATCAAAGCTTGGAGAGAAAGGATAACACAATTTTTGAAGTTGTCATTTGACCATAGATTGAAGTTATGAGTTGTAATTATCATTACGCAATTATGGGTTATTATTAAAGTTATTTTTTATTATTATAAACATATCACTGTATTTTATCATTGTATACTATTTGGAATTGATGATTTCTATCTATATGACAATTTTTACATGATTTAATGGTTAAAAACTTCAGAGTGTTATGACTTAATAACTTCATTCTCTATACCAATTGAATATATCTTTTTATAGCCATATATCTTCTTCCAGCAAAAGAAAGTGAAGCCTCTTAATTTTGACTATTGTACCTTAGTAATAATTCAACTGCTTTAAAAGTTCTTAATACAATTTTATTTTGTATATCTGTCTATCATCATTTTTAGGGAAGAAAACGAATGGTGAATTTTTCTTAACCTCTGCTTTACACCTTCTCTGTGTTGTTCTATACAATGAACAGCAAATGGTTTTTCTAGATGTGATCAACTATCTATACTGTTATATTATCATTTTTAATGAGATAGTTTATTTCATTATCAGAAGCATTGCAAATTTTGGTGATTAATTTGTTTCTATATAGCATAAATAATTGTTGATTGTTTATATGTTTACTTAATTATATAATTACTTTTTATTCATAAACTTCACTTTTTCCTTTGTAAATTTTTCTTCCTTTATTTCTCTTTTAATTTACGCTTACAGTATTACTTCAGAGGCTGCGATGGCCTGGTTGGTTTGGGCGGAAGGTAGTAAGTTCAAATCCCTGCTTAACCGAAAATCCATTCTTTTCACTAAAGACGGCTGGGACAGGGTAAATATGTCGTGGTCGCAATGTCCTCTAAGTAAAATGATACATCTGGGGGTAGCAGGTCGAGTATTTGTGTCTCTCCTGCTTGGTCCTGCTTCTAAATTACGAAAACTTCACCCATTTTCTTTCATCTAACTGTCATCCAATTCAAATCTTGGTACAAGGAAGCATGCTGTTGCAATAACAACAGTACAAAAAATATCAAAACTCGAAATACCTGCTGAATATTCTTTGCAGTACGCTTCATTATATGATTTTCCTTTTAACTTCGCCCTTCTTTTTAATCTTCAATATTATGTAAGTAGTAATGTATTAAAAAATGTATGAAAAATGTACATTTCATATTTATAAGTTCCAAAGATAAACTGAAGGATCAAACAGCAATGGCTAACTTCAGCATTTGTATTAAAAATAAAATTTTACCACACAAGTTATGAATGGATTAGACGTTAAGATATAAACTATTAATTCACATAAAATACTGAGAAAATATGACAACGTCAGTACTGATATAAATCTTAATATTAAAATATATAAAATCCGAACTTTTGTCATAATCATAATATATGTAATACTATATGTTATACCTTTGCAATTTTAGTTTCATTCATAAGTGAAAAATTCTTAAATCTCATCAATTTTCTTCCAAGGAAAGTATGTACAAATTTTGTATTTACTTAAGGATTTAATGTTGAGCGATATGCAGGGAGGCACGTAAAAGATACATGCGAGAGAAAACTAAAAATAAAAAATATAAATAATCTATAAAAAAAAAATTTAAAAAATTTTTTTTGATATAATCAAAGGATTTTGAGAAACGTGTAAAGTTAAATACCTTCTTAATATTTAAAATCTGTTATGATTTGAACAGTAACATCTGTTTAGGCTTAAAACATCACACGGATTAAATAAAAAATAAAATTTAACAGGAAATATATATATATATATATATATATATATATATATATATATATATATACCATTTTAGCTAACCTTGAACGATGTTACTTCTCATTGCCTCAAGAAATATTTCAAAATGGAATTATTTTAACTTTGCTGGGATGGAGAGTGAAAAAAATGAACGAATATGTGGCCAGCATGTTCACCTCATTTAAAACCACATTGCTATTTTATTTTATCTATTAAATATTTAAATAATTATGCTAAGCCTTATTAAAGTTTTGATTTTAACCTTGATGAAAGAATGGGGATATATTTTAAAATCGAATTCCGTGTCTACCACAGAAATTTCAGTTAGCGTTTAAGAAAATGCGTAAAAGTCAGAGAAGGCCTCTTTGAAACTAAGTTAAAGATTTAAATGCATCTTATGATTTCTGTAGTTGTGTTCTTGTAGTTCAAGTTTTACTAGAGTTATGAGCATTTATACTTGTCTTATTTGTTTCTCAATGAATCAAATAAGATTTTAACTTTGAAAATGTGAATCTGTGTTTCAACTAATACCTTGAACACAATATTTTTTGCTAACTGTAGTCAAAGCTTTAGAGTTAACAAGTGGGAAAAAAAATTCCTTTCACTCAGTCGAATGCTTTGCTTGTATAGTAGAAATCGATCACGACTGCTATTCCTTTTTACTTTCTTTCTTCTCGAATAAAAAGTAAGAGAAGCACCCTGCCAGTTTGTTGACCTTCCAGAACTAGGCAGGGCCCTGAGTTAGGATGTGCCCAGCACGATTTCTGCCTGCGGTGCCTTCAGTCAATTGAGGCACTAAGCATTTTCAAATAATAAATAAATAGATGAACCCCCTTTAGGTAAAGAGCTTGACGCGTCTCGTTCCTATTCTTTATTCTTGTTATTATTGAGCGATTCATTTTATTTATTTCTTCAGCTCTGCCATCGGTCTTTTGATGATGATTATACATTTTTAAGTTGGCAACAACGTCTTCACGTCGTTATTCATCACGCGTGAGTACGAAGGAAGAGTGTGAGATGGCAAACGATTTTTTTTAATCGTTTTCTGCTGCAAAATTGTTAATTGCGTCTCTTTCTAACGAAAATGATTAATCCTTTTATAGAAATTGCTAATTTAATGAAATGAAATAATGTTAAATAAATATTAATATTTTTTCTGGTCCTTAGAAAATAAATTTAAGCAGAGATATTTCAATGATATTAGGTTTTTTTTAAATCATATTCCACATAATACGTAAGTGTGAATCAATTTACTGAAATAACCATAATAGAAGAAATACCTTACTTTTTATGCAAATTATCCAAAAAATTATTAATTAGAGATAATTGTTGAAAACGTGGTTAATAGCTTTTCTCTTGAATTCGTGCACTAGAAAAAATAGGAACATAAATAAGATAATTTAGAAATTTCTTTCATTCTGAGGTTTCTTAAAACATTTCACTTCAATTTTTCACTATTTATTTTAGGAAATTATTGTGCATCATCATTTTTCAGATCATTATTTTAGGAAATCTTTCTTAAGTTTTAAATATGTAAGCTCGCGCATGGTTTATTTGACTGATAAATACATCATGTTGATTTGGATGATAAACTTCCCAAATTTTGATTCATACATTTTACTTTGATAATTTAGTTATTGAAAACATTTACGCAAATTGTTCTTACAATTTTTTGAATGAAATGTTAGTACATGGCGGGTTTTAACACTAACACGTATTTTAATAATTCAATAGAGGTAACAGTTGAGCTCAGTTTTGATTCGTGTGTTCCAGCCTTCAGAGAAAAATATTTTATTAAAATATTGTAATTCTTCTTTTCTTTTATAGTGAATGAACAGGATTTATCACATAACACACATTATGGAGTAAATTTACTAAAATTTCTTAATGGGTGTTAATAATACGTGACTTTTAAGTTTTTCTAAAAATCGTCTCATTTCGTATTCAGACAGAATTTTTCAAAGGCTATAGACCGATTCATATATTGTAATATAACCACAATAAAAAATTTTCTTGTGTCCATCTTTATTCGGAAAATCAAAACACGTGTCTTCCATTGCTCAGCATTAGCAGGATTAGAATCAAACTTCTTACAATCAAACTGTAGAGCCCGATCTCTACAGCTCTCATGCATAAAAAAATTACTATTAAATAAATTATTAGCTTCCAATCGGAAAAGCTTGGTTCTTTCTTTTGGTTATTCAAGGAACATACATGCTTGAACATAAGAGAAATATATTAGTTTGGGGAAAAAGTAATCCATTATTTTTTCGGTAGACGCCTGTAGTGATCGATATCTCGTGAGGTATCTATCAAACAATTTCAGATTTATACTCGTTGGAAAGGTGACATTTGACACTGAAATATCCTCTTGCGGTTTTTTGTTACATTAATTCAGTTACGAGCACAAGGTTTTAAAAATGGAAGACAACAAACAGAAAATTCGATACATTTTCGTTTTTCTCTTGTAACGGCGAAAAAGATAGCCGGGTGGCTAAAATTGTGAAAGGTGTTTATCGTCCTATATAAGACTGTAACAACCAGTTACGTACAATTTTTGTTTCGTCGATTCCGTTCGGGTACTTTTGATGTTAGAGATGCACCTCGCATGTGGATACAGCATCGTCGAAAATGTCTACAAAATATCAAAAATGATCGAAGTGAACCGCATGTCAGCAGTCGTAACGCGCAAGACCTAAACATCTACATGAAAGCTGTTTTAAACCTTTTTACAAAGCGAATCCAAAAGAAGTTACATAAAGTTCACGAAAAAATAATGGATTTCTTTTTCCCCAACCTAATATAAAACTGCTGTTGTTGTCTTGTTCAGTAAAGTAATGCAATAGGATCAAATTGATTCAAAAGTGTCTATGACAGCTCTGACTGCATCAATAACTTCTGTGGAATAGAGAAGTTAATGCGTTGGATTGAGATGGATCCTGAAGAGCTTCGCCAATATGGCAGGACAATCAAAGCTATGGTCGAGAGAGACTTGGGAGTCTGTGCAGTGAAGACAACTCCTGTAGCTTCGATGGCCGTCGGGATATGCTTTCATTCCCCTGAAAAGACAATAATATTGAACCACTCATGTGAGAAAAAAGTTGCCACAGTCTCTGAGAAGGTTGGACTTCCTTCTGTTGGCTTGAGTATTTTATTTCTATTCTACCACTGAAAGGCAAAGGCAATGGAAGCATTTCCCTATCCCAAAACTGGGGATGCACTTTCTAGGTCTTCTGAAGGTAAGGACAGTACCCATGTCCAGCGTTTGTACAGTAAAACTGATTTGAAAAATTTATGTCTGTGGTTAGCTTTACTAACAAATAGATATCAAGAAATTTTTCCTTAATTTTTTATTCATGTAAGAACACAATAAACTAATGACAACTAATACATTCTAAGATTCATTTTAAGATCTTGATATACAGATCTTAACTTTCACCCATTGAGAAATTAGATATTATTGCAAGCATTTTGATCTTCAAAATTTACTACATACCAAGAAACAATAATAGACTAAACAAGATTGGAACACATAAGCTACTCCGGCATGATAATCATTTGTTTCGGAATAAAACCACCAATTCTTCGATCACATAGCTGATGTTTTTATCAATCTAGTAAAATTATCTTTAAAGTCAATATTTAAAACAAATATTCACGGATATGATGATATCTTTTATTTTCCAAATGACCATATAATCCTCGTAAAATAGATAAACCTCAAAATGACGGAAGTTTTAATCATCAAAGTGTTAGGTACGTAAGGTATGAATCTCTACAATAGATATTATTCATTAAAATTATAGGCCTATTTCAACATATATATCCAAAACAATTCTGTAATATTCCACTAATAGAAGATATTATTCAATATTACAATGTATCACATATTTCTTGGAAAGCTTAACTACTAGATAGTGAACTCTATAAAATCATTGAATTTAACATTTGTATTCTTAAAGCTAATTAATCGTCTAAAATATTTCCAAATTTACGCTGTACGCAAGTGAAGAAATTTATATAACTAAATTATACTTTATACATTACAACAAAATTAGAGTTTTGTGTTTGGAATTTTAATGATTTTAATGCAGTTAATGATTAATGATTAATTTCATTTTCGAATTAGTGATATCCGAATAAATAAATCTCTAATATTAATTTCTACCATTGCTTTCTTCTCGTTACTAAGTCAAAAATGTCATACATTCATGACGTAAAATTCAAATTCATAAGTGTCACATAAATATTAATGAATGTTATCCATAATTATACACAAATAAAAGTTATCGGTAATTTCGTTTGAATGATTCCAAATCGTTTCCTACGACAGAAAGTTACGTAATATGTTGAAAGGTTAGTATTCATGTAATGATTGTTAACGTTTTTTAATAAAATGACCAGTTAGAAGTTTGATACAACCACTGTTGCTAAGCTGGATATGAATGTTATATTTTTCGTTAATATATTTCTATTTGACGGGGTGGGAGCTTGAGAATTTTCCAGTTTATTTCCCATACAGAATCATGAGTTCTGATTAATAAGAATAAGAAGTAAAGCTGGTATATATATATATATATATATATATATATATATATATATA
>JAPDSC010094266.1:0-13024 GCA_026290005.1 Latrodectus geometricus | reverse complement strand
ATATATATATATATATATATATATATATATATATATAATGTATATATTTATTAAAGCAAACAAATGATATCAGATATCAGATACCAAGTTATACATTACTCACAACACGGAGATCAATATTATTGCTTACAAAAGTTGGAGTTGATTCTTACAAGTTTTCCAGACATCAATTATGTGGTTAAGAAATGCAATTTATATATATATCTACTACTTGCCGGCCAATGGCTGAGTGGTTAGCTTTCCTAACTCCTGGGCTGTTGGTCCCGGGTTCGAATCCAAGTTTGGGCATGGACGTTTCTTTTCTGTCTATCCCAGCAGTGTATGTGTGTCCTTTCTTTTTCTGAGATGATGGATGAATGTGGTCCATCTTATAAACGGGTTTGTGGTGGTGTTTACTGGGGCATGTGTATACTGAAGAAGTCGGACTTCACACCAAATTAGGGTTCAGTTGGAAAAAGTAGAGCAGCGTACTCCATATTGCCAGCCTAGCTGTCTCACGAAAACAACAATTTACTACGCTTTCTTCTGTTGTTGTTTCCAATCCCTCAGAGATCTAGCGTCAATTGGATCAAATCCATGACACTATGAGCCCTAGCGAAGTCGAGCACCAATAGTGGATTTGCGCGAACATCCGCCAGAGTGAACCCCAAACAATCCAGGATGTGATCGGGGGAAGCCAGCCTCAGATTGCATTTATTACAGAATGAGAAGACTTTGTGCCCAGAATCGAATGTCATGCATTTCAGATGCCCACTTCTGACTCTCAAGATGGCCGTGTGATCATGTCTGTCACCCTCGAAATGCAAAGCGTCCCCCGGGATCTTACTGATAAACCAGGGAGGGGCAAACCAGACTTGCCTTACTTCTTTTTTCTTTAAAGTGAAAAGTTCTTTGTAAGTTAGTGTGTAGTCCCCATTGGACAACTCAGAACAACCTCTTTTAGCCAAGATGTCTGCAGCTTCCTTGACATGGATGTTAACATGGGAAGGAATCCGCTGAAAGTGGACTTCTCTACCCTTGACGCCTTCTTCTAGTAACTCTATGTAATATTAAATTCTACAATAAAGTTAAATAATAATTATACTACCCATTCTATTGCTATGTTCATGAGTTTGATGCGAAACTTGAAAATGGATGACATTGATTTTAAGTTCATTTTAAATCCTCTGGCAACAAAAGAAAAATCTACAGAGCAAGCAAACAACATTCTCTGGTGAAATTTAATAAGTTAAATAAAAATAAATGCACATTAGATTTAAATAAAAAAAGTTAGATACACATTATCAAAAATCTTTATATAAAGCAAGCGAATATTACATTTATTGCTAAAAAGATAAATGCGTTTTACATAGCTAATTTACATTCAAGTTAATTTATAATAAGTTATATACTGAAAAGGAAAAATTAGAAAAATTTTAATTAGACTAGCTTATTTTTATTTTTTTCATCCAAATTATTTTATAAGTTATTACTCTTACGATAAAAGTATCATTTAATTCTGTGTAACATTTAAACTAATTAATGGCCTCTTAGAAATTTAAAGGAATTTTATTTAATTTATGCAGGGAATATTTCTTTAGATTAAGAATGATTACTTCTTTATATCTGCTTTAAAGGTAGTCGCGTTATTTATTCTTAATTTAGATAATTACACGAGTCACTAAGTAAAAGAAATTTCAAGGTACTTGGCATAATTAACAGTTTTCAAGAAGGCATTCAAAACGCTATTTAAACACCTGTACGTTTTTATATCTTTTAAACAGAAAACTGTGACGAAGAGTTGAATATATTTAGAAAAAAATGTTATGCTTTTCATGGTGAAATTTTAAACTCACGCCACTCAATTAAATAATTCATTATTTTAGAAAAACATAATTATTGATTCGAATATTAATTAATGAAATGCTCAACGAATTTTTATAGTGACAATTTTAATTAATGTTTCATTAAATAGTTTTTATTAAAAATATTATATCGAATGGTAAATGATTACTTATTCGGTTCGGATACTTATTTTAATTAATATTTGACTAAATACATTAAGTTATACTTTTGTTGGAAAAATTTATTTTTATTTCTGAATTATTCATAAATATAGATGTGACTGTATTATTTGAACTCAGACTTTTTGTCAAAATACAAGTTAGGGAAAAAAAATTGGTGACCTAAATGAATAGAAAAAAAATAGTTAAGGTAAAATTATTAATGATTAAAATTCATTTTCAACAGGTAATTTTGAATTTACATGTGTTACAATTCAAAATTGAAACACAGGTAATTTTTATGTTAAATTATCATTTTTATAGCTTCTAATTGAAAAATATCAAAATTTAAACTTTAGTGTTTGTCTAGTAATGCCAAATTTCGTGCTGTTACTCTTAAATTATCTAGTTAAATACTTGGTAGCTATATTTTATGATTAAATTCTTTGAATGCTTAGTAATTCTGCTATTTTGAAGCTAACTAATCTTTTTTACAAATTAAAACAGTCCAAAAAAATTCTGTAAGTGTTATCGGTTTATTGAATCAATTCAATTAGAAGTTGCTACGTTAAATGGTGAAAAAGTCTGACAAATAATTAAATCATAGACGCGGCTAATTTTGTTTCAAAGAATTTGAGAGAAATCTAAATTAAGACATATATTATGAAAAATTTATTTGTTTAATAATGAATTACAATACCTTTTATTGATTATTCATTATTAAATGTCATGCAAATGCGTAGAATTAAGTCTACTTGGATTTTTGCCAATGGCGGAATTGTTAATATAGCTTACTTGAGCAGTTCACTGATACATCAAAGTTTTCTTTCCTGCTATTTTTCCTATAGTAAATGATCAAGTTACATGCAACTTATCATGTTTTGAAAATATCATAAGAAGTATTTTCTTTGATAATATAATTTCTTTGATAATCATAAGAAATATCATAATAATATTTCCTTATATACTGCCATCAATTTAGCCGTTTATTTTAAGACTCAAACCGCTATATTTTTCTTTTGATCTGTTGTCATTAACATACTTCCCACCAAACCGATATGAGTTTCACCATCTCAAAATCCAAAGAACAAAATCATGATTTTCTAAGAAACTTGACTCAGTTGGAACAAAGAAGTAATGCGATAATTATTAGACCAGAAAGGAATTCTATTTAATTCAAAACTGCAAAGTTTATAAAATTTCAAAAAGTTAAATAATAATGTAAAAAAAAAACACAAAAATGGCATGATTCCTTTTTTAAAAATGAAAAACAAAATGGTGATTTTATTTTTTTAGTTTTAAATTTGTAATTGGAATCTTTAACACAAGTAAAAATAACTTTAAAAAAATCTTCATCAGTTGGTGCAAATAAAAAAAAATTCTGGAGTAGCTAAAATAAATGAGAAGCTACATGGCTGTCATTACTCAAACCAAATCGTGCACTCTATTACGTTCTTCTTTAAAAAATAAGAAAAAAAAATATTAAAGAAAACCCTAAGCTATGTTGTACGTGGAAATTGATACAAGCTTTTCTGCTCTTTTTTCTTTCACCCTTTCTTCACAATCTGAAGCATAGAACTCTTTAGGTGAAGGGATTTTTGTTGTTCTCTTGAATTTGTATCCTCACAAACAAGTTTAAAAAGCCATTTTCACCGCAGAAAAACAGACCTCAAAAGTTGTGAGGCGCCACCACGTGAGCAATTATTTTCTCATTTCTTAGTTTTCTCCACCTTTTTTTTGTTACCTCTTTGTTTTCTTTTTTTTTCAATCATTATTTTTCTACTAGATTATTTTCCTCTCTTCTCGTCTGCCGAACTTAGAGCGAGAGTGTTTTTTTTTTTCGGATATCGATTCTTTCTTTTGTTTCTAATCGTTATCCCTAGTCGTCCGCAGACGAGAAGTTTTGTTGAGAAAGTAAATAGCGCGAAAAGTGGAAGTGATTTGAAGTGAAGTAAGAGAGGCGATGAGATGTAACGTATGTTCCAATCCATTTTCTTTATTTCCGTTTTCTAAGACGGCGAAAAAAATGTAACAACTCAATTCATTTGGTCGAAAGATTTAATAAAATTGAATTAAATATCTTTTCTTCTGTGTGGTAAAAATAAATACGGAAAGAAAGTATTTGACGGGTGGCATTAAAAGAATTTTCTCCCTTAATACAATCACGTTTCACTTCACTTCAGTTTCATAAAATAATCTTCAGATATTAAAAATAATAGTTATAGTTACTTCTAGTTATAGTAACCTTCAAATAAAGTTAGAATTTCATAATAGTTGATTTTCAATTGAAACAAAGTTGTTCCTTAGTAACATTCTTTTATTCAGCATTATGAAAGCGAATATTTTTAAGTAGATTTGTGAAATATAAAATTAAACTTACATCATTAATATAATTAATAAAATCATTTATTTTTAAATTTTAAGTTATATTTACACGAATGTTTCCCCTATTTTACACTAAAATAGACACACAATTTCACCTTTCAAATCTTTGAACTGTCATAATCTGGCAGAGAACGTTGATACTTCTACACCTCATTCTCACGTCTTAGAATACTAATATCTTTGTATAAGTTCCAACAGGAATAATTAAGGATAATATTAATAGCTAATAAACTTTCAGTTATCAAACTCACCACAGTTAATTCTCAGTTTTATTCTTGCTTAAGAAAAACAACCATCTAAAAGAATTTTACTCATAATACTAATATAATGTAATAAATATAAAATAATATTTTTAAAAATTAAGTTCTAAGATTGTATTTAGTGCTTCTCGCAACATAATGCATATTGTTTTAAAATTCCTTTCATAAAACTATACTTCATGAAACTTATCTTAAAATATTTAAAATTTTTGGGTTTTACCAAACTTTTATTAATAAATTATTTAATGTATTGTGTCATTTCTAAAACTGCTGAATTTTTCAACTGTGTAAACACAGACAAATACAGTTTTTTTTTTATGTGTGTAAATCGCAGTCTTGAGAAATTTATGACACAAAAGTGACAATTAAACTTTTCATTGCGTTAACAAGGAATATAGACATTTTATAAGTAGTCTTAGCATGGTAATATTGGTCAAATGTTGAATCTTTCAACTATAAAATTATTACCTTTACGATGAACCAATATGCCTAAATAACTATAATAAAAGTATTAGATATAACAAACATTAACAAAGCCTAAAAATGATTTGTCCTATTTTTTAATGAGACAGAAGATTTTGTGCTTTTTTTAATAAGACAGAAAAATATTAAGAACTTATTTTGTTGAAAGATATTATATTTTGAAGGCTTATGAACTAAAAAGAAAAAATATGTTTTGAGTATTATCCAATTTATCAGCACTGTTCTGATTGAAAAATCAGAATATAGCCTGTCTCTTATTCTAAATTTAGTGAAAACACTTATTTCAATACAAACACAGAAGAAGAATATCGGGTGGGAAGTGGAATTATACGTGTTTAACTCGCAGAAAATTAAACTGAACTCCGAAAAATCACAATTAGGTACAATGTAATTGAATGATTCAGTGAGAGTATTACAGTAAAAAGCTATTGCTTAAAAATATAAAAAAAACAAAATTAAGTTTATTTGGTTGTCCATAAAATAAGTATTCGATATATTAAATATGTATGGAAGTAATAAGTTCGATTTTTGAAATTATTTATACAATATATAAATGAAATAAAACGAAAGACGAAAAATTAGTAAAATATTTGGTAATTTCTTTTCGTTTCAATTAATTTATTTACTTATTTTGAGGAATTTTACTTATTATTTTAAAACTGTCTGCTAAAATTTATTATTTTAAAACTATCGGTCTCCTAGTCTCACTGCACAAATGTTTGTGAGTTTTTAGAGTTTTAAAACTGTCAGCAAAAAATATTTTTATTTTGCATAGACACCAAAATATTTTCCATATCATTTAATAATATTTAGTGCTTTTTTTTAAATAAAATTACAAATTTTTTATTTTATTAAAAAAAAAAATGCTTTTGCTAAAAGTGTAATCACAGTTGGAAGGTTGTATAAAAATATCATGTTAGCTTGTATAATAATTGAATTACTTATTCCCAATTTATAAACATATTTCATAAATAAATAAATGATTTCAAGGTATGTCATATTTTTAAGAGGAGAACCTATAAAAATTATTATTTTCCAGGAGTTTTGATTAAAGTTTCGTTAATGTGCATTATATCAATGATTTCAATATTATTTTAATTAGTTGTTAATTGCATCTCTTATAGTCATAAATTAATGTACACATTTAATGTAATTACAAATGTAAATAAAAGTTGTTTAAATGAAAAAAATATAACTTAAATCACAAAAATAAAATATGTGCCTATAAATTGCAAAAATTACTTTTGAAATTTGGATTAAATTTTGAGCGTTATTGATTTTGAAATTCAATGAAATATAGGAAATGTGATTAAGTATTTTTTTTTTTTTTAGTTTCAATGACTAAAATATAAATTACTCCAACACAAGAATCTAATTTGACACTGAAGATTTTTTTTGTAAAGTTTCATCCTTTATTTTTGTAAGTTTTACTAAACAATGTCTTATATTTATTATAATTTTGTCTATTAACGTATCGCCTGAAATTTTGCAGCTTGGCACTTTTTATTTCACCTTTGTTTCATGGCTATTGTCTATAATCTCTGAAAAAGGCATGCAATTTAATTGTTATTTCATAAAAGCATCATGTTTAAAAATAGTCTTTGAGTATTTTCGTGGAAATTCATCACTTACTAACTTTTTCTGTAGCTTTAATGAAATGTAATAACAGTTACCATGAGAATATTAAGGTTAAAAAAATATAAAAAGCAATGAATTAAACTATATATTCAATTTATTGGATTTAAAAAGAGATCTCGGAGACATAGAGATGACTCATGTTGACTTTTTTTATTTTTTGTCGAATGCAAGCCAGGCTGACAATCTGCAACTGATCCGTAATTAGGTGTGGAATCTGACTTCCTCAATACACACATGCCATAGGTACCCGTTTGTAGAGTAGGCAACCATTCATACAAGGAAAGGAAGAAGGCAGAAGAAGAGAAAAAGAAAGTACATCCATGCCCATACCGGGATTCGAACTCAGAACCTTTATACCCGCAGTCAGTACACTGACCACTTATGTTGATTAAAAATTATACATTATATAACTTATGTTTACTATGAATTCCTTTTGTTGGTGTAGAGAAGAAAAAGCATATTTACTAACAAGTCGATTTCATTACTTGATCGTCGATAATAACCACGAAATGATTAATTATATTTAGAGTCTTTGATCAAAAAAAAATATCTAGCAAAGAATCCATAGTAATAACTAATCCCCGTATCAGAAACATACTACCAACTCTTTTATAAATGACCAAAAATATTAAATTCAATTCAAAAACTAAAAATATCTCAAAAAACAAAATAAAATTGTTTTCGCAAATACGGTTACGATTAAAAAATATTATAGATTGTTACGAAAGTGTAATTTATTCACCGATGGCTTAGTTGTGAATGAATCTAACACGCTTAAAAATCGAGTTTTCTAGATTTACTTTTGAGAAGGGATCAGTTTTCTTTCTTTGTCATTTCTTCCATAACTTTTGGATTTGGCAAGCGTTCAGTTCTGGGGAGGAGGGGGGGAAGTTTTTCTATCCTGCACTTTCAATCTCTGGCGAATTGGAAGAAGCGAAAAGGACAGAAATTTAATGGACATTTGGATAGGCGGCCGTCACACTATTTTTAGAAGCCTGGAACGTGCTTCTGCAGCGTAAGAAAGTGGATAAAATTATACTTAAAAATAAAAGAGGTCCGTGTCACTCATTTCCACAGCTGAAAAAATACTCTTAAAATAAGAGTTTCCACTTTGATTTTGAGATTTTGTCAGTGGTTTTAAATATTTGAAAGGAACATCTTTTATTAAGGCATTTTCTTCCCAAGAAACTGTCTAATTTGGGGATTTTACTAGAAAATGATATGTTTAGTACTTGAAGATAATATAGGGAAATATAATAGAATTCATTCAAATCTCATCTGAAAGTTTAAAAATAGAAAAGAAAAAAATTGGGGAAACCATAGAACATATGCTGTTATAAGTAATAATGATTTTATTTTAAAAGTGTAGTCAATATAAATTAATTCGTCATGTTTTTACATTCTGGAAAAATGGCAACCCATATGAAATTTTAAATTCTGGCAAACCTTTTTCTAGAGTTGATGTTGTTGTTGTCGTGTGCCAGCCCCAGCCAGGCTGGCAATATGGGGTGCGCTGCTCCACTTTTCCAACTGAACCATTTTTGGTGTGGAGTACGACTTCCTCAGTACACACATGCCATAGGTACCCGTTTATAGGGTAGGCAACCATTCACACACACACACAAAGAATGGACAAAGACAAGAAAGAGAGAGAGAGAGAGAAAGTACATCCATGACCAAGCCAGGATTCGAACCCAGGTCCCACCAATCTGTAGTCAGGTACGCTACCCACTAGACAGGTTGGGCGGCTCTAGAGTTGATATTTCTATAGTAATAAAAAAATTAAAAAAAACAATATATTTGGATTCTTGTTAAATAATAACAAATTGGTAAAATTATATCTTTCTTCTTTGATATAATTTTACCAATTTGTTATTATTAACTCTATGTAATTAATAATATAAAAAGTCATTTGGCATTATTTGATTAATATAGTCATTTGGTTTAAAATAGCAAAGATACTTTGATAACATACTGATTAAACCAATAAGACCAATTTTTTATTCCAAAAGCGGGCACTTGGGTGATTAACCCATTCGCGCCAGTCCATATCCGGAACAGGCTACTCATTTATATTCACCCGGTGGGCGCACTTTGAACAAAGTAGCATTACCCATGTCACACCGCCACAAACCCGTTCATAGGGTGGGCCGCATTCATCCATCACCTGATGGAAAAGAAACGCATAGGAAGAGAAAGTACATCCATGCCCGAGCCGGGACTCCAACCCAGGTCCTCCCCATCCGTAGTCAGTTACGCTAACCACTAGACAGGTTGGGTGGCTGATGTTATCAGATTAATAATAAATAAATTACCTTTAACTCTAAAGTATTATTTTATTGCTATATTTGAAAAGAAAAATGTTTATATTCATGATACAGAATAATAGTTAGGTTATTTAGTTACAATGATTTTTGATTGGATATTTTTGAAAATGATCACACCTGACAAACGTGTAATTTCGACCATGGTCAAGTGATAAAGATGGTCTTTGGCTGGGTTAGTTATTAGACCCACAATCTTCTAGTCACAGAAATGATCACTTTCTCCAAAGAGTAAGTTAGGTTAATACATTATCTTTCAAGTCTCTAACCAAAACCACTGAACACAGACAAAAGCGTCATAACTAATGTAAAATGAGGGAATAAATAACTGATCAAGTATCGTTGAACAAACGAAAGCCACGCTGACTTCCTTGATACTTGTATTGCAAATTCCTCCAAATGAATTATTATTTGAGTATAGTGTAGATTAAAAAAACTCTTGGTTTCTTGGAAAATTTAACAATAAATATAGGCTCTAAAATTTTATTTCTGATGATCCTGGTATTTTTAGCGCTTTATATAACGTAGTTTTAAGATTGCCACTTTGTTATCAACATTTTGCGTATCTTAGAGTAAAAAAAACAATTAAGGAATACCCTAAACTTTATTTTTTCCATGGATAATTTCCTACTTCAAGATGTAAAATCTTAAAAAAAGACAGTAATGCAAAATTTTATTTATATTTTCCTTATGAATTAAGCAAAATTAAAAGAGAATATATTTTTATTTGAAGTAAATTTTTTTATAATATTAAACTGAAGTGTTAACTTTTAATTAAATTACTTAGTTTTAATTTAATTTGCAATAAATTATCATCTTAATTTATAGGCTTTAATAAAGAAGTGAACAATTATACTTTGAAAATTGATACGTTTCTTAGATTTTTTAGACATTTTCCGATTTATTGATATCATCTAGCTCTGCTAAACGGTCCCGAGATTAAAAACAACAACAACAGGTTTGAGTTTTTCAAACAAATGTCGCAGTATATAAACTATTCTGGGTTAAAAATTCTTAGATAAATTTGGTTTGTGGAGAAAATAAAGTAAAGTGCTTTATTTGCTGCGACAAACATTCATTAAAAGCAATAAAAACATATTCTATTATTATTAAAATAGTATCAAACACTTCATATAAAATTTATTCATGATGTCGTTGCATTAAATGACAAAGAAAGAACCGAATTTCAAGGGTAACTTTAAAAGTCGAGAAGTCAATTCTACGTTATTGGTTTTATAGCCCTTAAAGCTGACAATAAAACACTGTTTCACTTTAAATTCGCCTAAATTTGACAAAAGAATATCAGTACTATAATTTGGATACATATCTATTTAATACACATTGAACCAAATAAAGCTTATAATTAATATACCGAAACAAGTCTAAATCATTAGACTTTTTTTTATTGAAAAGTCTTGTTAAATATTTCGCCAATAGGTGGCGTTTTTTTTGTTGCCACATAAAAAATTACATCAAAATTTAAATTAATAATACAAAAATAAACAATTAGACACATGATTTTTCTTTCTTTTTCTTCTAATGGATTTGAATTTCCATATTTTTTATTGAACCTGATTCTGCGTTGCCATCTATCGTTCATAATTTTTCAAATTGTCAGAAAGCAATCAAACTTTATGACAAACGTAAAGTTAAGGACTGCATGTAAATCGAACCAGAACATATTTTCATTTTTAGCATTTTTTTCTAAAATATTTGTCACTTGCTATTAAAGCTATGGCCAAATTAAAATTGACATTTTATTAATAATTCGGCGAAAATGATACAAGTGCTACCGAAAATTCTTTTCACTCATTAAAATTAAAGAATCCATTATCTAAAACTACAAACATTTACCTAAATTGATAGAGCTTTCAATTACTAAAATTAACTATTAGCACAGTGATAACGGAAAAATTCCCTCCTATCATACCACTCTTCCTAATGAATCAAACATAGACTCTTCGGTCTACGGGCACGGTTGCGAAACAAAAACACCCGCAACAGTTGTTGCAAACCCACCCATCCTCTTATGAAATATTGAAATATAACCTCTTTAAGCCCACAACAGAATAAAAAAAGAATAAGAGGAGAAAATAAGATTAAAATAACTATATATCATATTTTATATTGTTTCATCCGCGCAAACAGAAGTCGGTGTTTTGAAACCGGCGGTTATTGCAATTACTTTAATAGAGCGGCAACGTTTAATATACTTAATGCTTTTAGTGAGGTGGGAACGATATTTCGGGAGTCTCTAAACGGGATAAAAGGAGAATGCACATATTTTTCCCTGCTCTTTTTCCCTCTTTTTTTCCCTTCCCACTTACTTTTTCGTGTAATCCCTGAAGCTAGGAGGAATCAAGGGGGTAGGCATTATTTTTATGCCTCCCTAGTGTGGTAATCAACGTGGTGTTATGCCCATTGATTCGGTTTTGTTTCCCTGTATAAGGAGGAATAACTGGTTACTTTAATGTTCTGGGCATTTATTCTAAGTGCTGGATTTGTTGGATCTATAAAGTTGCTACATGATTGAAGTGATCGATTTTAGTCGCTTGCGATCAATGTACAATTTCTAAGAATTTTTATGAATCGTATTAAATGCTTAATTTTATTTTATTTTAAGAATAAATAATTAATTTTGCTTTTATATAAATCTGCGTTAACCGGGTGTTGAAAATACCTGTTACCGTATTCAGGTATTTTAATACCTGAACCTATTCCGATTTAAATTCAATTGAGAAAAAACATGATAATGAATATTATTGGTACAGTTTTCAAAATCATTTATCTGTGTAGTCTAAAGCTCTCTGTGTACTTCCTTTTTACAATCGTAGCACGAAGACTCCATATTTTTTTTTAACTTACTAGATATTTTATATCACTATATAATATATATTATTAGATTATGTATCAACATTAATGCAGAAATTAATGAGGAAGCCAGAACTAAAATGTATAAAAAAATTCATCATATGTATCGTTCACTGTGAGGTTTTATTTAGAAAGTATATAAAAAAAGGCAACTAGTTGCAAATATGTCCTAATATCATGATGGCTTAGTGGTAGGATACATACATAAATAACGATGTAGAATAGTCCCGGACTGTGTACTAGGATTAACAAGTTTAAAATGCTCGCCCCATCACCAAATGCCTAGTAATTCTGAACCGTGATCAGAGGACGAGGTCACACCTAAGATGGCACCCTTCTCTCCGCATCTATTTCACACTAGTGGAAGGACTTTGGACGTCACATATTAACTTGGACGTGTGCTCAACCCACGGAGCTTCAGCAACACTGTGAGGGAGAATGTGGTCATCCTACCCAATCATTGCTCATGGCAAATAAGGCCTCACTTTGCTAATCTTAACCGAAAGTGGCATGAAGATACCGAGTCACTTGAGAATAGAACTCTTCAGATTAAATATCCCTGAGTTTAATCCTTGAAGTTGTTGAACAATGAATATTCTGCCTTCTGCTCGAGGGTATGTCGGGAAGGGAATTTATAAGATTTCCTGGTTTCCTCCCTTGCGATGCATAATACGGACCACTATCTATGAAAAATCTTCCCAGAATCTAATTGTGAATTAACTTTAAAATGCCTTATTTGTCAAAGTATATAAGTAAAAAATTACTTTTAAAATAAGGTTTGTATTCAGATATATTAGTTTGGGGAAAAAGTAATCCATTATTTTTTCGGTAGACGTCTATAGTGATCGATATCTCGTGAGGTATCTATCAAACAATTTCAGATTTATGCTCGTTAGAAAGGTGACATTTGACACTAAAATATCCTCTTGCCGTTTTTTGTTTGATTCATTCAGTTATGAGTACAAGATTTTAAAAATGGAAGACAACAAACAGAAAATTCAATACATTTTCGTTTTTCTCTTGTGACGGCGAAAAAGATAGCCGGGTGGCTAAAATTGTGAAAGGTGTTTATCGTCCTATA